>JASFAX010002764.1:0-44775 GCA_030737875.1 Allium sativum
GAAACACAAGTGAGAACTCCTTCTCACTAAAGTATATTTTATCTTGTTATTGTATTCATGTATAAAAATACACAAAATTTCCAGTGTAGATTTTTATCAGTTTAATCATTAGAAATGACTGTATTTTGTTTTGTTTGTAATGTTGGAATGCTTAACATATTAAAAATAATGTTAATATTATTGTGGTAATCGAAATTAAAAATATAAATATCCATTTATAATTTAAAATAGTAAAATTGGAATAAATATTCATTACAAGTCGGACGGCTTGTTTATGTACACATATTTATCTGATATTGATTGGGACAATAAATTTATACATCGCCCAACTACACAAATACTAATCAGTGTTTGTTGTTTGAAAACCCCACATGGGTATTGGGATGATATTTGACATACATCAATCCCAATATTTAGTTCTATGTCAATCGATGGGTTGACAGACTGTGATGAACGTTATTTATTTATTTTAATGCCTATACAGTTATAGAATGCACTCTGGATGATGTTTGAATGTGTAATGATTATTTATCATTATTGTTGAATACATGCGATGTATGAAATCCATATAACTGAAATTATATGATAATTGATTGAGTCGCCGATTCAGAAATAAAGATTATTTTAAAATAAAGAATATTTTAAAATAATATTCAATGAATAATCAAAATGTGATTTGATGTCCGATTTTGGATGGACACGAAAATATTGGAATATATAAAGCCGGTTTAAGTATAGAAAAGCTATTTTAACCCGAACGGGTTTATAGCTCGATTTTATTCATTTTATAATGAATATCGAAAAGGTGATTTCAAAATCTAATATTTTGAAAATATTATCATTTTAATATTATAATGATATAGAATATTCAATTTTGATTTAAAATTGAAAAATGAAGTTGAAATTGTTCTAAAACGAATTAATAAACTTTTTATAAATTACGTTTTAAATAGAAATCGATGATATATATATTATATATATTTAATGGCCTGAATAGAACGCAGCGCACAACGACCGTTCGTGAATTTCGACCATTAACTACAAATTGAAGTAAGGGGAGATCCGACCATTGGATTCTCCTAAAACCAGAACCGTTGAGTTTGTATTGAAAAGAGTTTTCCAGTGATAATAAGAGATTTGAAATCTAATGGTTATATTTTAAGATATGTCCAAATCAGTTTTGGAAAAGGTCGCTATAAATGCAGTTCGATGGCCGTTTATGGAAATCGACTATACGGGCCTTAATAAATTATTAAAAATATGGAAAATTGTGTGAAATTATAATAAATGATTTGGAAAGATTTTGGGTGAAAATTTCCAAGTTTGAAAAGATAAAAGATATTTTTATCTAAATGAACTAGTTATTAACTAGAATAATAATCCAAATGATTTTTAAATAAATAAATTGGATTTGTAAATATGTTTTAAAGTAACCAGAATTTTTCCAATGCATGAATTGGAATGGTTTTGAATGGAAATAATCTTCGGAATATTTTTGTATTGGATTTCGTGATTATACGGATATTGTTGAGGAATTTGGAAGATATATATATATCTTTATTCCCAATACGATATTTGTTGGTTTCAGAATTTGATGTTGAATATAAGCCGATATAATTTCTATTTAGAGCCGTGTATTTGATATCGAATTGGATTTTGGGTTCGTCGTGAATGATGTCTTTAATAACACTGTTCTTAAACCCAGTTGAGGAAAGAATAAATCTTTTAAATAAGAATTAGAGAAGTTTACCAAATAATTAATATTTAATTGGAATTGAATTGAAATTGGATTTTTGGGTTTATCCTGAATGGTATTTTAAATAACACTTGTTCTTTAACCCAATTAACAGTGAAGAGATGATTTGGAATTTATAAATGGAAATTTTCCAAAGTAAAGTTTTCCAATTTAATATGTTAAATTGGAATTGAATGGAATTCGATTTGGTAATAATCGAGATGAGCTTCTATGAAGGAAGACCGTTACTATATATGGAATTTAAAAGGCTTTGCCGTTATTCCATTTATAGTATTGATTGGATACGGAAATTTATATCGATTATATATTGATCTATTTTTTGTGAAGATTCCATAGTTGATGGAAGATGATTTTGGTTTATTGTGAACTGTGTTTTAAATGACATTAATTCTTTAACCCAGTTAAAGATAAGATTAATTTCTTAAATTTGAATAATCATTAAGTAATGATTTTTGAGATTAAAATTGAATTAGAATTTTAATGAATCTTTAATTAGATTGGAATGAGAATGAGATAATTAAATTTATCGAATTCATGAAATAATCGAGAATGGAGTACCACCAGTTTTACTTCAGGCGATAGTTAAATATTTAATTAGATTTGAATGTGAAATGGTAATTAAATTTACCGATAACACCGTGGGTGCTAGATATGGAGTACTACCAGTTTTGCTCCATGGGATGAATAGGTTGGGATTGGAAAAATAAAATAAACGATTACTTCGATAAGGCTCGATAATCCCAACTAGTTTGATAAACCTTAATTTGGTTTAAATTGTGAAAAGAATATTTGAATAAAATAATATTCTAAATTGGAATGAGGCGTATGATGTGTTTTTATAGCACTTGATTATAAGATACACGAGTTATTCGGAAAGACCGGGTTTAACCCATTCTGAATAATTGATACGATGATTAAAAGTCGACAATGAAGATGGTGGTTAAAGACCGGAGGTCTTCACATCGTTTGGATGATTACTGATGTCTTGATTGGGATGTACACCCAAGACAAGGTAATAAGTGGAGATCGTCCAGACGTACTTGGAGATCGACCAGATATGCAATGGCCCCTCTCCTGTATTGGATATATGGGATGAGGAATAAGGTACATCCGGTTTCATTCAGACCCAGAATGGACTTGCAAATGGATAGTGTGTCTGACATTGTATTCCTTTATACTGTATTCGTTGATCTCTACTATATATATATATATATATATATATATATATATATTTGTTTGGTGGCGGAGAATTTATTCTCTTGCTTAACACCCTTCTCTGAGACGTACAAGCTTAGATGTTATATATTGGTGAAAATCAGTGGCACTGTATGGATTGACAGTGTAGCATGCTGAGTTGCATGGATCAAAGCTTTTGTTGAAAAGCAAGGCTTTGTTGTTAATGATTAAAGCACAACTTTAATTAGCATAGCTTTGTATAGCATTAATTCGCGAGCTTCACACCCCGGTATGAACCAAAAAGGGGATCGTGACTGTATGGAAATGGACATATGTTAGTTCTAGCTACGAGCAACGTCATGTTATGGAGCCCAGAATGTTTACTTACGTGGATGTTGCATATTATTTGATGGAAAGCGAGGTACCTCAGAATTCGGGCCGATTGAAAGGCTCAGATATGATATGAGTCCTTAGTGACTCTAGAGTGGTCGACATACTGACCCATTTTGGAGGTTCGATAGAACCGACTAACATATAGTTTATGGTATTGCCAATCATCGATGGATGACCGACCATGAAGATCCAAGGGGTTCACTGCGCGGGATCCTGAGGCATTTGCTAGAATATCTCGAAATCAGTGAGGACGATCCCTTGCCTCGGTTCATAGATGGAAACCCAATTTCCAATACATGATTTCACGATTTTAGTTGTAAATATATATATATATATATATATATATATATATGTGGCGATGTAATATAATGGTACCTACGCCGCCTATGATTGATACATTTATATTTGAAGTTGATTTCTTTAATTATAGTAATAATAAAAGATGAAATTTCGCGTATTAAGCATATTTGGCTATTATAAGGGAAAACTCTATCCTCAACTGCATTCATTGTGTGATGGGACCTGAGTCTTATAATAGTTTCATTTTTCTCTTTAGCATTACGCTGTTATTTTTTTGCACTGGTATTCACGGGGGATAAACCCGTTCCGTGTTATGCGTGGTCCCGTGATTTACCCAACTTTAAAAATAAAAGATAATAACTATTTTAGTTCTCACACCAGTCCCATGACTGACTCGGAGCTAATTGTTTTAACCTAAACTCTGGGTGCCCATATTTTCCACATGGGCAGCTATTAGTTTTGGTTTTCGTAGATATTTCTTTTCACAGGATCCTGGATTACACCTGGAGCTATATTCGGAAAGCTTTGTATCCGTATATCTCTTTCATTTGTGTCAGTTGTTATTTTCTGCTGCACATTATATTTATGTATATATTTTCCGCTGTTTTGTAATTTAAATCTCTGATATTTTTCTGCTGTATATTATTTGAACTCTGTTATATTCTTGTACTCTGATGTAAATTGTTATAATAGCAATGGAATATTCTACTGTTTTTGTTCTGAAGAGTCGTGTTCTCAAATTAATCCAGGCTTTCCTGTAAGGGGAATTTTGGGTCGTTTCATCGACCATGCCTTGTGTTATCTTTTTGCCTATGAAAAGATAAAAATAAAATAGGGTAAAACATGCATAACTCATGATATCTCGGAACACGGTCCGAAAATTCCATAAGATATGTTAACTCTTCAGTTAGCCCGCGCGCCATAACCAACTATATATGCTGATTAGACTGTGTTTTTAGCCGTATCTAAAGCAGTTGGGCACGGTAAAAAGTCGTATCAAAAAGTGGCGTGTTAAATTATTAAATACGGCTACAATCTCACTATATTAACATACGGCTATTATTCGTGTCTAAAGTCTAATCAGACATGGTCTTTGACTGTGTCTAATTATATGTATATGCGCACATATATACATGTATATATATATATATCGTATATGTGTATATATATAAAAACAGAAACTGTAGCACATATCTTTCATAACACAGAGCATACATACCATAAAGTATACACAGGAACAACACAATATATATATATATATATATGTATATGTATATGTATATTCAAAGCATTACAAGGTTTCATAACACAATGTATATACAAACATATATAATTAAAGGACTATCAAAGATTTTCATCACATTATGAAGTAACAAAAGTGAGGTAAAAGGACAACAGCCTGATAAAACCCCAGTCGAGGCTGGGAAGTTTGAGCACGATAACCATCCTGGAGTTTAAGTTTCATTTGGCAGCAAAACTGAATCGTGGTATATAGCCTACAGCTTGAGTTCCAGCAACACAAAAGCACCATAATCTCCAATACAAGAAACAAGTTAGAAATACTTCATAGCTGGATAGTAGATTGACATTGTAACTCACTGTGACTGAGATGCAAACATGAATACAGAGCTAAGTGTATGTTAACACAGATATAAAATGAAACTAATTGAGTTTTGTTTTCCAAAGATTTATCCTGTTGTAGAATCAGTCCAAAATATGAAATATAATGCCTCTTCTTTACAAGATATGTATTCAGCAGAGTATGTTCAGAATGCGCCATTGAATGTTAATTCTGGTAGAAAAAGTGATAACAACAATGGTTCTAACAAAAAATCAATGCCGCAAGGTATATCTGAGTTTGAAATGTGGGATGATGAGTAATTGGATGTTATAGAACCATATGAATCAGAGTTGAATGTATAGTTGAGGGAATCACATTACAAATATAATGGATTAGATGATAATTTCAATATTTTGGACTTGTGTAATTTCACTGGACACCAATAACAGTGAAGGGCATATCGTGTCGATTAGTGTGTTTGTGTAATTTAACGGTAGTTGATCAGTGTGTTTGTATACAAATACTTCACTGCGAACCAATAACAACCTAGTTGAATCGACTAGTCAACTAATTTCTACCCATGGGGTCTAATTTCATACAAAAAGCAAGTTGAGACTTCATGTCGATGATTTGATCTCGATTAGTAGACTAGTCAACGACTAGTCGTGGCTAGTCGAGCGTCGTCCATGTGTTTGTGTAGTCCATCAATATATGTCTCAAAAATGAATGAATACACATTGTAAACTGGTTTTTCTATGACCATAGACATTTAAATGAAATTAACTGTACATAGGAGTGGAAAATTGATAGTCATTAAAAATGCAAACCCAAAAAAAGAATAACCTAAAGTGTAGTCCATCTGTAATACTGGTAGTTCGTACCCTAGCATACAGAACATCCTCCTATACACACAAAAAGGAACAAATAAACGAAAAGAATATTCAAGATGTGCACACAAGTACATGTCCATTCAATTCTTATGTAAGATACTACATAGAGATAAGTGTAAAATCATATACCTGCTCCAACGTCTAAAGATATCGAATCATCATCGTCGGGTGACACACATATTGGACTTTCGGATTAAGAATTTATTGGGCGATCCACCAGGTGGATGCATATTAGCTCAAGTGCAGGGTCAGTAATCCATGCTTATTAGCTTTATCCAAATGTCGAATGCCCCTCCACTTAACCTTTGGAAAAAGCTTCTTTCACTTGCAACTTTCAGTTTCTTTGAAGTAGACTGTGTAGTGCAAGATAACTTACACTAAAGTCTCTGCTACAAAGTAAGGGAAAGTAGCAGCTTTTTACTAAGGTTAAGTGCAGCAGCATCCGACATTTGGATAAAGCTAATAAGCATTGATACTCGACCCTACACGTGAGCTAAAATGCATCCACCTGGTGGATTGCCTATTAAAATATTAACCAGAAAGTCTAGTAATCATCCATCTACCAAAATTTTCAACAAACCTATTAAAATATTTTTAGTACACTTGTTAAAGCATCAAAATAGAGTAAACTAGTTATAAGACAACCCAATTTAAATTTCAAGCATAAGGCAAACAAACAGTCAAATGACGATGAAACCATGGCAAACTAACTCATTGTTATTTCTTTGTTTCATGGCAATTTAAAATTATACCATACATCCAATGTGTGACGGCCCGCCCTGCACCAGCCTGCATTTCCTCCAAAAGTGCGCTGTACACATGCCCGACTAGCACGGGACGGTCGCCAGAAGAAAGGAAAGAAGAGAATGAACTAATCAAGGAACCTGTAGAATGTCTCACAGCGCATGAAATAAAATATAATAATAACATACTTGACATAAAACAGGTGAGACAGTGCATAAGCTGATAACTAATAATCAATGTCAACATCAGAGCAGCGGAAATCCAAATACAGCTTATTACAACTTTCCAAATTTACTGTCTCTAACAAAAGAAAGCTAAAGTGGAAGATGCACCACCAATGCCCAAGAAGTGATCTTCAACAACAGAGGGAGAATACTATATATATATGTTACGTGGAAGCCTCCTGCTCGTCTCCGGATCATCTACCCGTGCATCACCAGCTAACCTGTCTCTAGTCTGCTCGTGTGAGCACCCAGAGTAATAAGAGGAGACATAAAACTCTGGGTCAGACATAAAGCCTGGTATGAGCGATAAGCATCTAAACAGAATAATAACAGGTATACTAAACCATACCTGAACCTGGACCTGCAACCAAAGAGTTAGTACCACATACCGTACAATACCCTAAGGTGCCATAATAAATAGTGTAAAGAATACGGGGGTGGGGTGTGCACGTCATAATGATAACAAACAAATCATCCATAGCAACCATCCTCACATTCCTCACCCAGTGCGTAAAGCATACGATATCTACCACTTTGGAACACTAGACAAATTGAGGCAACGACGAATCCCGACTTGTAGAAACCCTGCTGTGACCAAGCTAAACACATGGAGTCACGACCAAACATTTCAATGACCCACCACATTGGTCGTAGCCCTTGGTCCTACCAATGCCATAATGGCCCTGAATCCGCCTTCGTACCTCCTACCATAGTGGTCCAAAGCTATAGACATCGATAACTCCTTAGCACGCGTCCCGCAGCAAAGCCTAACCATGAAGCGAACTCGTTGATTCCCATCTGAATCCTGAGCTCTAACTTCTCATTTGGACTTCCTTTGCATCTCGGGTTTGGTCGAATTGGAGTGGGTCTTCAGAAGAGTTGTCGCGCAGTAACAGTCCTAGAACTCGGTTCGGTTCGGTAGTCATTGCCCTCGTCGGTTCGGTTCGGTCCTCCATCCTTGTCATCTTCCATTCGGTTCGGGTCGGGTACTTCACTCCGGGTCGGGTCGGTGTCCTCCTCCAAGTCGGGTCGGGTTGTTGTCTTCCTTCCAGTTCATGCTCCTTCTCCGATCAGCTCCCTCATTTTCCATCTACTCCGATCCGATCCGATCCCTTCGCCTTACTCCAGTCCGATCCGCTCCGCTCCCTAGCTTACTCCGATCCGATCCGCTCCCAATGTCCTTCCGATCCGATCTGGCCTCCATTGTTCTTCCGATCCGATCCCCTTGTCCACTCCAACTATAAGTAAACGGCCTTCCTTTTTTTTGCCAAGTCTTTTATGTGCCAAACTCTAGTTCGGGTCGGGTTTTCTTGCCCAGTTCACATATCCGATCCGAGCCCTCATCCGATCCGATCCGAAGCCCTGCACAACTTTCTACAACTTTTTCCAGCAACTTGTTTACGCCGTTCGACGACGTTTTTGACAAATCTAACTATTCTAATCAATCACAATTCATGTCAAATAGTCATAACAACATAGCAAACTAACCACAAACACCAAAACAATGAATTCATATGTCAAAATGGATCAAATGTGCCCAAAACCCCTTATTTTCCCTTAAGCATGTTTAAGCAAATCTAATCATAGGGTTAACAAAACTTAATCAAATCGAACCAAATTTCAACCAGAGGCATAAAACATTATTTAAGAATTTCTAAACATTTTTCCAGAATTTATTGGTGTATAAATTCGCTAATCTTCACTAATTACCCTTAATTAACTGTAATTAGTGTCAAAACGATGCTATCACTCACCTTTGCCACAACTAAAACCCCAAAACTGAAATATTCTCTGATTTGGCGTTGTTCCCAATCTTACACAGCAGCTCTACCTCAGTTCTCGTGCTAATACTCCTTGATTTGATGTTTGCTAAGCCTAATCTTCAATTAAAAAGTGATTAAGAGGTGTTTTGAAGAGATTTAGAGAGTGGAGGCCATGGCTAGGTTAAGAGGAATGAATAGTGACGGCTGAAAAATGAGAAAAAGGTATTCTCCAAACCCTAACAGCCCTTTTAAACTCCTAATCCCGAAATTCCCCTTTGGGCTTAGCTGTTAATCACCCGGTTAAGCCCAATTAAGCTGTTTTTCACTATCTGAAACTTGTTTCAGCCATATCTCCCAAACGGTGAGTCCATTTGGCTAATGTGACCACTCTACGGAAAGAGATACCATCATCCGGAGCCAATGGAAGTGATTTCAGGTCAAAATTCCTTTCCAGTCAAAAGTTATGGCCAAAACAGTACCAACTAGGGGTAAAATGATCATTTAAAAATCGGGAAAAATCATGGACATGGGAAATGACCCCAATAGTCGTCTCCCAAAGTTACATGACCATACGACTTCGTATGTGAAAGAAATAAATATTCTACGATCCTATGATGCGTAGATTGCGGGTCGTTACACTCTCCCCCCCTTAGGAAATTTCGTCCCCGAAATTCCTTAACCCAAAACATACAAAGGATCCCGCATGCCTAACAACCACATACAACAATCAAACATGCAAAACAAGCAAACAAGCCTATCCTAGCATGCGGAAAACTAAATCGAAGTCAAAATCTTACCAGGCAAAGAGTTCTGGATAAGTCTTCCTAATGTTCTCCTCTGTCTCCCAAGTACAATCATTCTCGTCCTCGCCCCACTGAACCTTGACTAGCCTCACCGCCTTCCTTCGAAGTTGCTTCATGTCGTACTCGACAATACGGGCCGGCTTGTGGTTCCCAACCGCCTCGGGTTCTACTTCGAAGTCCTCCAACTGATCAGGTGGAACAGTCCTATCTGGGTCGTGAACGAACTTCCTTAGTTGGGAAACATGAAATACATTGTGAACTCCCGCCATTTTCTCTGGTAAGCCAACTCTATATGCCAAATTCCCGAGTAGTTCGAGAACAGGGAATGGGCCAACGAATCTTGGTGCCAACTTGCCTCTCCTGCCAAATCGTATTACGCTCTTCAACGGAGAAATCTTGACAAACACCAAGTCGCCAACGGAGAATTTTAAGTCTCTTCTCCTCTTATCAGCATAACTCTTCTGCCTATCTTGGGCAGCCTTCATTCATTGTTGAATGGTCTTGATTTTATCTGAAGTTTCCCTCACCACATCTGGTCCAAGCATAAACTTCTCGCCAGTCTCTATCCAACATGATGGTGAGTTGCACGGTCTTCCGTACAAAGCTTCAAACGGAGCCATACCGATACTGGATTGGTAGCTATTATTATATGCAAACTCTACTAGATGCAAATGGTCATCCCATGATCCACCAAAATCCAATATACATGCTCTCAAGAGATCGTCCAAAATACGATTCACCCTCTCCGTCTGACCGTCGGTCTGAGGATGATATGCGGTACTGAGATGTAACTCTGACCCTAGAGCTTCTTGTAAGCTCTTCCAAAACCCACTAGTGAACAACGGGTCTCGGTCACTCACAATGCTTTTAGGTACTCCATGAAATTTCACTACCCATTTCATATACAATTCTGCTAATTTAGCTGCCGTTCTGGTCGATTTAACTGGTATAAATCTTGCACTTTTAGTCAATCGGTCCACAATCACCCAAATGCTATCATGTCCCGATCTAGTCCTTGGTAAACCATCAATGAAATCCATCGAGACTTGCTCCCATTTCCATTCGGGAATTTCTAAAGGTTGTAACAACCCACTAGGCTTCTTTTGCTCGGCTTTAACTAGCTGGCAATTCATGCATTTGGATATAAACTTCCCAATGTCTCTTTTCATCCCTTCCCAGTAGTAGGTCTGCTTCATGTCTCGATACATCTTATTACCACCGGGGTGTATAGTCAGCTTTGAGTGATGACATTCTCTAAGCACCTCATCTCTCAATCCATTGACATTGGGTATGACTAGTCTTCCATCCTTTCTAAGCCATCCATCTCGATCGAGCCCATACTTGTTCATCTCCTCATCAATATCCATCTCTAATTTGGAGATGATTTCCAATAGATTAGGATCGTCCCTCTGACTAGAGCCGACCCGCTCAATCAAAGTGGGTCTGATCGTCAAACTTGCTAACATTTCTGGATCCAATTCGCACTTTGGTCTGAAATCATACCCAGCGATGTACTCCAGTTGCTTCCATTCTAGAAACATAGCGCCTAAACTGGCATGTCTCCTACTCAATGCATCAGCCACCGCATTGCCCTTTCCCGGTGTACATGCGATGTCAAAATCATAGGAAGCTAAGAACTCTAACCACCTTTGTTGTCGGAGATTTAAATCCTTCTGGGAGAAGAGATACTTCAACGACTTATGGTCTGTAAACAGCTCAAATCTTTCTCCCAAGAGATAGTGTCTCCACATATTTAACGCGAACACGATTGCTGCCAATTGTAAATCATGGGTAGGGTATCTTTTCTCATGCGGTTTTAATTGCCGACTTGCATAAGCTACAACCCTACCACCTTGCATCAATACAGCACCTAGTCCGGTACCACAGGCATCTGTGTATACCGTCATCTCTTCATTCCCCTTAGGAATGACTAACACTGGTGCGCTTGTCAACTTGTCCTTTAGACTCTTGAATGCATTCTCGCACCTTCCATCCCAGACAAAAGATTGATTCTTCTTAGTCAACTGGGTCAATGGTGCTGCTATCTTGGAGAAACCTTGGATAAACTTACGATAATATCCAGCCAATCCCAAGAAACTTCATACGTCTGTTGCATTCTTGGGCGTAGGCCAATCCTGTACCGTAGCCACCTTCGCCGGGTCCACGGCAATCCCATTCTCTGATACAACATGGCCCAAGAACCTCACTTCCATCTTCCAGAAGTGACACTTAGAAAACTTTGCTTTCAATTGGTGTTTCCTCAACACCTCCATCACTATTCTTAGATGTTCCTTGTGTTCTTCCTCTGTCCTTGAGTAGACCAAAATATCATCAACGAACACAAGGACAAACTTATTCAACTGATCTCTGAATACCCTATTCATAAGATCCACAAAATATGCTGGGGCATTGGTCAGCCCGAATGGCATGACCAACCACTCATAAAATCCAGACGGCGTCCGAAATGCCGTTTTAGCTATACTCTCAGCTTCCACTCTAAGCTGATGAAAACCTGTCGCGAGATCCAACTGAGAAAATACTCTCGCGCCACTCAACTGATCAAACAAATCATCTATCCGCGGTAGAGGATACTTATTCTTCCTCGTCACTTTATTCAACTCGCGGTAGTCTACACACAAACGAAGGGAACCATCCGCCTTGGTAGCAAACACAACTGGTGCTCCCCATTCAGAAACACTCCTTCTGATAAATCCCTTCTTCAAAAGATCGCTGACTTGCACCTCGAGCTCTCGCTGCTCCCTTGGTGCCATACGACGAAGTGGCATCACTATAGGTCTGGCATCTTTTACCAAATCAATACGGAACTCAATCTCTCGGTGTGGTGGAAGTCCGGTCACTTCTTCGAAAACATCCGGATACTGGCCAACCACGGGCAAACCTGACAACTCACTATGCGGAATGTCAAGGGAGTTTAGAAAACTAGCCAATACCCCCTCACTGGGTAGACCACCAAACACTATCCTCCGCCCATCATCCGCTCTAGCTGTCACCAAAAAGCCCTCACAGTCTACCAGCACCCCGTATCTTCGGAGCCAATCTACTCCCAAAATAATGCCAAACCCAGTAAAGCCCAAAACAAAGCAATCACAAACAAACATGCATCCAAGACTCGATAAGACCACATTACGACAAATCATGCTAAGGCTAGTAGAACCACCAATCGGGTTCGTCACTACTAAAGGTCTGTCGACAATCTCGGGCTCCAATCCCAACCTATCTACCAGGTCACTAGATATGAAAGAACTGGAAGCTCCAGTATCAAACAAAACTCTAACAGGAACATCATAAACAGAAAGCATACCTTGAATGACGACATTCTTTCCTTTCTCCGCCGCTGTTGGGGCATTCGACGAAGAAGGAATAGCATTAAGAGCATATGCTTTCACCATTTGCTTTTCTTTAGGGGGCTGTGGACACTTGTCCTTGTGATGTCCCATTTGGCCACAGTTGAAGCACTTCCTATCCGCTGGCTTGGCCCGACAATTACTAGCATAATGACCCTTCTTACCACAGCTGAAGCACTCAACATCTTGCTTAATCTTTTTCTTCTGGCCATCCTTAGTCTGATTCTGCTTTCTCTTATTCTGGGAACCACCCTTGCTTCCACCACTTGCTTGTGGCTTTGGCTCATCTGCGGATGCAACCTCAGTCTTCGGCTTAGGGTAGAGACTTTCTGATCTTAATGCTTTTCCCACAATCGACTCAAACGTCTCATCGATGTGGTTAATAAGCCTTTCCCCTAAGTACTGATCTAAACCAGTTATGAATTTCTCATTCTTCTTCTCGGCAGTATCAGTAAGAGATAACCCATACTTTGACAAAGTGTCGAATTCAGCAATGTACTCCGAGATAGCCCTGCCATTCTGTTTGAGCTCCAAGAATTTCTTAAACAGCACTGACTTCTGAGCAGCTGGAATGAACTTCTCGCTAAAGCGAGCTTTAAACTGCTCCCAAGTAATCTGATCTTCGGGAGTAGCTGCCTTTATAGCATTCCACCAATTCATTGCCCGCCCTTGCAGCTGACCGGACGCTAGCTTTCTCTTCATCGCATCCTCGATACCCAAATCCTCGAAGATACGTTCGCAACTATCCAACCAATCCTGAACATCCGTGGCCGACTCCGTTCCATGAAACGGCTTCCCACCAAGGCTAGTATAATCCTTATTTAGCTTGGCGAAGTCGACCCTCGGTGCCTGCACTATTGGACCACCACCATTTCCACTATTGGGAGCTGCCCTCTGTACATCTCCAAGCATCTCTCTCATGAGGTCAGTAAACATCGTCCTCATGTCAGCAGCATTCCCATTATTGGCCCCTCTACTGGTACCTCTAACATATCTGCTCATCGTCAATCTGAAAAAGGAAACGATTAACGATTCCATAGTGGTGCTAGTGCAGTACGACTTCATTCTTATACTACTAATAGTATATATATAGCTTTTGAAAACCAAAATAATCACAAATACGCTCTCTCGTATACGTATATTATCTCTCCCTGATAACTCCCCTAGGCTCTGATACCAAGTGTGACGGCCCGCCCTGCACCAGCCTGCATTTCCTCCAAAAGTGCGCTGTACACATGCCCGACTAGCACGGGACGGTCGCCAGAAGAAAGGAAAGAAGAGAATGAACTAATCAAGGAACCTGTAGAATGTCTCACAGCGCATGGAATAAAATATAATAATAACATACTTGACATAAAACAGGTGAGACAGTGCATAAGCTGATAACTAATAATCAATGTCAACATCAGAGCAGCGGAAATCCAAATACAGCTTATTACAACTTTCCAAATTTACTGTCTCTAACAAAAGAAAGCTAAAGTGGAAGATGCACCAACAATGCCCAAGCAGTGATCTTCAACAACACAGGGAGAATACTATATATATATGTTACATGGAAGCTTCCTGCTCGTCTCCAGATCATCTACCCGTGCATCACCAGCTAACCTGTCTCTAGTCTGCTCGTGTGAGCACCCAGAGTAATAAGAGGAGACATAAAACTCTGGGTCAGACATAAAGCCTGGTATGAGCGATAAGCATCTAAACAGAATAATAATAGGTATACTAAACCAAACCTGAACCTGGACCTGCAACCAAAGAGTTAGTACCACATACCGTACAATACCCTAAGGTGCCATAATAAATAGTGTAAAGAATACGGGGGTGGGGTGTGCACGTCATAATGATAACAAACAAATCATCCATAGCAACCATCCTCACATTCCTCACTCAGTGCGTAAAGCATACGATATCTACCACTTTGGAACACTAGACAAATTGAGGCAACGACGAATCCCGACTTGTAGAAACCCTGCTGTGACCAAGCTAAACACATGGAGTCATGACCAAACATTTCAATGACCCACCACATTGGTCGTAGCCCTTGGTCCTACCAATGCCATAATGGCCCTGAATCCGCCTTCGTACCTCCTACCATAGTGGTCCAAAGCTATAGACATCGATAACTCTTTAGCACGCGTCCCGCAGCAAAGCCCAACCATGAAGCGAACTCGTTGATTCCCATCTGAATCCTGAGCTCTAACTTCTCATTTGGACTTCCTTTGCATTTCGGGTTTGGTCGAATTGGAGTGGGTCTTCAGAAGAGTTGTCGCGCAGTAACAGTCCTAGAACTCGGTTCGGTTCGGTAGTCATTGCCCTCGTCGGTTCGGTTCGGTCCTCCATCCTTGTCATCTTCCATTCGGTTCGGGTCGGGTACTTCACTCCGGGTCGGGTCGGTGTCCTCCTTCGAGTCGGGTCGGGTTGTTGTCTTCCTTCCAGTTCATGCTCCTTCTCCGATCAGCTCCCTCGTTTTCCATCTACTCCGATCCGATCCCTTCGCCTTACTCCAGTCCGATCCGCTCCGCTCCCTAGCTTACTCCGATCCGATCCGCTCCCAATGTCCTTCCGATCCGATCTGGCCTCCATTGTTCTTCCGATCCGATCCCCTTGTCCACTCCAACTCTAAGTAAACGGCCTTCCTTTTTTTTTGCCAAGTCTTTTATGTGCGAAACTCCAGTTCGGGTCGGGTTTTCTTGCCCAGTTCACATATCCGATCCGAGCCTTCATCCGATCCGATCCGAAGCCCTGCACAACTTTCTGCAACTTTTTCCAGCAACTTGTTTACGCCGTTCGACGACGTTTTTGACAAATCTAACTATTCTAATCAATCACAATTCATGTCAAATAGTCATAACAACATAGCAAACTAACCACAAACACCAAAACAATGAATTCATATGTTAAAATGGATCAAATGTGCCTAAAACCCCTTATTTTCCCTTAAGCATGTTTAAGCAAATCTAATCATAGGGTTAACAAAACTTAATCAAATCGAACCAAATTTCAACCAGAGGCATAAAACATTATTTAAGAATTTCTAAACATTTTTCCAGAATTTATTGGTGTATAAATTCGCTAATCTTCACTAATTACCCTTAATTAACTGTAATTAGTGTCAAAACGATGCTATCACTCACCTTTGCCACAACTAAAACCCCAAAACTGAAATATTCTCTGATTTGGCGTTGTTCCCAATCATACACAGCAACTCTACCTCAGTTCTCGTGCTAATACTCCTTGATTTGATGTTTGCTAAGCCTAATCTTCAATTAAAAAGTGATTAAGAGGTGTTTTGAAGAGATTTAGAGAGTGGAGGCCATGGCTAGGTTAAGAGGAATGAATAGTGACGGCTGAAAAATGAGAAAAAGGTATTCTCCAAACCCTAACAGCCCTTTTAAACTCCTAATCCCGAAATTCCCCTTTGGGCTTAGCTGTTAATCACCCGGTTAAGCCCAATTAAGCTGTTTTTCACTATCTGAAACTTGTTTCAGCCATATCTCCCAAACGGTGAGTCCGTTTGGCTAATGTGACCACTCTACGAAAAGAGAAACCATCATCCGGAGCCAATGAAAATGGTTTCAGGTCAAAATTCCTTTCCAGTCAAAAGTTATGGCCAAAACAGTACCAACTAGGGGTAAAATGGTCATTTAAAAATCGGGAAAAATCATGGACATGGGAAATGATCCCAATTGTCGTCTCCCAAAGTTACATGACCATACGACTTCGTATGTGAAAGAAATAAATATTCTATGATCCTATGATGCGTAGAATGCGGGTCGTTACACAATGGCAATTCTAACAAAAATTATACTGCAATCTAACAAACATTCGGATCTTTTTTACATTATCACAAAACATGATTCAAATTTGATTTCTCTGATTTTAGGGTCTAACCATTGATCCATCCCTAACGCACTTACACAAACACACTTACACAAGCCAATTCAATCGAAACAGCTAACATGTAACATGCCGCATTTTACGTATCGGAAGATCATAAAATATTTTTATTTCGTTCCCTCAGGGTTTGATCATTCTTATCTTTTAATATGTTGCTTATGGGGATATGAGATATGTCCATAATTTTTACCGATTTTGTTTGTGACTATTTTGCCCATGTCAGTCTTGTACAGGGCATAGCTTTTGACTTAGGTTAAATCAAAGGGTGAGACCTGTGCTATTGGAAATGAATTGATGATTATCTTTCCGTAGATTAGTTACATTAAAGATTTGGCTCAGCAGTTTGGGACGAATCATTGTTTTAAGGTTTTTCAGTTGGCTGTCTAGGTTTGGTAAGCCAAGATGGGCTGAATTGGGAAGGCCCATTAAGGGGTTGGTGGAAACTATAAATAGGGGGTAAGGGATATGGGAAAGGGTTTGAATTTTCCATTCTCTCACTGGAGGTCTTGAGCTCCTCCTTCCTCTAACACTTTTCTACCATTAGAAATTAAAATCCAAGGAGGGAAATCATAGACCTACACCATTGGGGACTAGATCTACATCAATTGAGGCAAGAGTTCATCGCATCAAGAGGTTTGGTGCGAGGTGCTTGCTATCCGAATTCAAATTTCTATAGTTTTAGCTTGTTTTGAAGAACCGGTGAGTGATATGCATCTCTCACATGGATTCAATGAAGTGTATGAGTATTTGTTCATGTTTTTCATCAAATTTAAGTGTTTTCTCATAGATTTACACCATTATATGTCCATTTTCGTATGAATCACCCGATGATCTTACTTAGCAAGTTTGTACCATAACTCTATGTTGTTTCATACATTTATGCAAGTTAGATCTCTCATTTTGATCATATGTTCATTTTAATGGTTTTAGTGAAATTTACAGCATTTTAGTGATAATCATCATATTCATGCTGTTAGCGATGTTATGACATGTTTATGATTACATTCGTTGAATCGGTTGAGTTGGTTTCATCGGATTTATCGTTTGGCGAAGTTTTGGTCAAAATCGTAGTTGAACTGCAATATGTAGGTTTTGGGTCGGCATAGAGTTGGGTCGGCCTAAAGTTGGATCAGCATAGAGTTGGGTCGGCCTAAAGTTGGGTCGGGACAAACTTTGGTCAGCACTAAGTGGGTCAGTACTAAGTTGGGTCGACATAAAGTTGGGTCGGCCTAAAGTTGGGTCAGCATAAAGTTGGGTCGACCTTAAGTTGGGTCGGCATAAAGTGGGTCAGCATAAAGTAGGTCGGCATAAATTAGGCCGGCATAAAGTTGGGTCGGCCATTTCTGGTCAGCCATTTCTGGTTGGACAGTTCTAGTGATGATGTGACTTCAAAGTGAATTCAATTGGGAAATTTCAAAGTGTTTAAAAGTGTTCGTTAATCAGTGTAGAACAACGAATGGTATGGCAACTCAAGGGTGTATTGAGTTCGTGTGGAGTGATAGCTCTAAGGTGTTCTAAGCTGATTAATAGTCGTAGTCGATAATGACTAGAGATGAAAAGGTCGAGGAACTGTAGTTGTCGTAGGTTCTAGCAGATCCAAAGCAAGGGGTACAATTCAAAAGCAGTTGTAGGTCGAGTGCCCTGGGCATCGTGTATGGCCTAGACACGTGTTGAGTATAGCGTGTGGAGTTTTACTAGAACCTGGGTGTCGTGTATGGTCCTTGACAATTGATTGCAAGTTGTTAGCCAATCATACGATAACTAGGGTCCCAAAGCAAGGTTGGCGGCGATAGCCAGAGTCAGTCATGGACGTTTGAATGCATGTTGTGATCATGATTGAGTTGCCATTGCTACGTATGAATGGTTGTTCTGGTTACCATGGCTGAATTGTTATTCCTTTGGATGTATGGATCATAAAGGTTATCACTGTCATGTTGAGGGGAAGGCAGGTGTAAGTTCTTCTCTGGAGCTGGGTAGATTAGTTCGTTTATTTACCCATTCTCATGTGTTTTATTGATGAAGTTTGTTAGTTTATTTATCGCTCTCTAAAATTGTTTTCTGACTCAAGGTTTTATGTTTCCTCTTATTACCTTCGGCTGTTCATCCGGTTGTGGATGGGAAGACTGAGTAGCAGGTGACAGGTGATGCTTTAGTAAGGACGATGATGTTGATCGATGGCGAGGAGGAGGCTCACGTACCAATTTTACTACTCTAATAATTGGATTTATGCTGTTTGCTATTTCTCTGAGTGTTGTAGTGAGGCAAATTGTACAAACACTACTGTTGTTATCCTCGTGTATGGGAAATACTTTCTAGTTGTCATGAAAGTTTAGTGTTTTTTGCCTCATTATCACTACTTGTTGTATATGTTCTATTATATTTTATCCTTGCGCCGTGAGTTTACGACAGGTTCCGCTTATGTATGATACCTTGATGATCGCCCATAGCTACATTACACACCTTTCGGCGCATTATTCCTCTTATATAGTGCGGGGGTTGTGGGCTGTTTAAATGCATTAAACTCACCAGTGTTTGAAAACTATTTCTTTTAGAATAGTGAATAATCAAATTAAACACTATGAAGCATGTTAAATGGATTAAACTCACCAGTGATTGAAAACTATTGTAAAATAGCGGCATGTTCTGCTTTTTATGTTATTAAAAAAATTTCCTGGCAATCAAATATGAAAATATACACATATATCACCTGATCCAATGGGAACGTAGTAATAGAAACTATGATTATTTTATATTATATACCAGCCATACCAATGTTAATTCTAAATCAGATTACAACCATTAACTTTCTCAACCAAAACAAATCATTTCATTAATCCATGATACACAAATGTTTGGTAGAAAAATAACCGAAAACCCTAGATAAATAACAGAAAAATAACCGTAAAACCTAGAAAAATAACCGAAAACTATGAAAGAGGAGATCACCTTTGCACGATGACGGGTAGATGTTTTGGAGATAAATGCGAAAAGATCGTGAAGTTGCCACGAGCTCGATTCGAAATCGAAATCACCGACATAGGTGAATGGTGAAACACTACATCATTGGCGGAGAAACTAGTTATCGAAATCGAATAATCGCCACTGAATTGCCATGCAAGCAGTGCCTCAGAAAACCCTAGATAATTTTGAATTCATGCGGTCGTATCTGTTTTTCCAGAATAGTTAAGCGTCACAAGGGAAACATATAAAAATATGCGAAATAGTCCTCCAATTAAAACTCTTGTAACACTTATGTGTGTTATGACCCGTAATCATTGGGTTAAAAAGACTATTGAGTGGAATATTTATTTTTACCAACATATTTTTGGGTATTCCAACATTTTTAACTATTGGTACCTTGCACCATTTATAAGTGTTAGCAATTGAAAAATATAAGTGTTGTAAAATCACTGATTTGGTGTAGTGTTACGTTTCATTCCCTTACCCCACTTCTGCAGCTAGAAACCCTAACTTTCATACCATCTTATGAACATCTAATCGCCGTTCTGACACAACATTGCAAAGAGCACTAAAAATTATGCCTCCACGCCTAAAGCCACGACCTCTGGTCATCTTTATTGTTCTCGGCAATCCTAAAACCAAAATCTTGTCATTACTAGAATCTGGTAATCTATGATCACCAATTGGCGAATCCACCATACGTACTAAAGGTTATGTCAAGCTCTATAATTTTCCTTTTGGAGTCACGGAGTTTTAATGCATAGATTGAGAGATATCAAAAGATGAAGTTTGGTGATTTTCAACCATCCGTTAAGTGGTTGTTTATAATTAGGATTAGGGTTTCAGCTGGATAAAACAATGATTTTCTTGAAATGTGTGCCAACATTTATATTGGATGGTTCAAAGTTGGTCGAATTGACACGAACTCCAAACGATACATGTTGGTATGCGATTCTAATGTAAAAAGGCCACTTGAGCATGTCTCGAGGTCCGATTCCATCATTTATGGCACTAAACCTATGCCAAACGTTGAATTTCTCAATCGAAATCAATGCATGTTATAATCCAGTGCAATCAAATGGTACATCCGCTCGCCACAAAACATGACGACATGCATCATCTCATCTTTATGGTTCCAATGATATAAGTTTCGTCGCAATCCAAGATTGTGTCCTGGAATGATAATTTTCATGCATTTCATGACTGTTTTGACCCTCAAAGTGTCAATATTGAAATATAGTGATTCTTATTTATTTATTTTCTTTATGTAATGAATTAGCTGAACTCAGCAAAAGTGTTCTAGAGTCCTGATTCGATCGTATGTGAAATTAGCATTTTGAAACCATCAACTAGTTAATGATTAATATGTAAATACAATATTTAAATATCCAGCTGTTAAAAATACGGGTCATTACATTGTCCCTTTCATGAAGGATTTTGTCCTCTAAATCCTGGAAGATGGAACAACACAACCAATCCATCTTAGATAAGTAAGGAAACAAGATAAATCATTACTTATCGCTCTCTAGAACAACCATCGAAAGTGATCGTGATAAAGAAAATAACTTAGAATTTGGCATGGAGCCATAACTCTCATCCCTAAGATCAATAATTCTTGGTCTTGGAATTGTAGTGACTAAGCCAAACATCTATTTCATACACTTAATTTCAAACGAATGGGTAATGAAAAATAAGAGTAATAAACTCTTATTTGGAAGACAAGTCAACTACGCAACTTCTCTTCCAACGTTGGCTCGGTCCACGAAATTTTTCGATAATGTCTTCTTTGTGCGACTCAATCTGAAAAAAGTATAACACGCCACAACTGGTCCAACCAACTTAAAGAAAACAAAATCCCAAAAATGGTCTTCCAATTATACCTGAGTTTGTATGTTTAGTTAATGCTCCCAAAAATGGTCTTTCAAAAATGGTCCAACTAACTCGAAGATAAGCATATTAATTAATGCTCTCTTTATTATACCTGAATTTGTACTCAACAATGAGGCCTAAGTATGGTAGTGGTGACAATAAGGATAATAAGCATGCCAAGATATGCATGGTATTTATCTCAAATAAATTTGGTTATACTGAAATATAGCTATCTCAGATACTTAATAGCCATATGAGCATAAGCAGCCGTGTCAAATATCAAAAATCGAGCATGCATAAGCAAAATAAGAACAACTGTCAAAAGAACATCCATGCATACCTTAGCATACAATATACTAATCTAGCTAATATGAGACATCAAATATGATATCCAATCCATATACGACTTAATAGGTTTGGTTGTTATCTTAATGGGAATACGGAATACAATTCCAACATCTAACATTGACAAATCGAGCATGACTTAAGTGCTATCATCAAATCCTTGGCGCTTATCATAGAAAACCATTGATAATTGTTCCATCATCCAGTTAAGAGTCTCAAGTAGTTATAAGGCACTACTTGACGCTTTCCATTCAGGGTTGACTAGTTGATCGTTCACCCATCTTGATGTGAATGTCCATTCACCCTCTCCAACAATGTTGGAAGCAAACAACACTATTCCACATATATGGAACCAACTACATTGGTCGAGACTGTATCACATTATTCCAAGTTTTAGTTATAACAAGTAATGAACACATGCAACGTCCATCGATGGAGTATCACCTCTAAATGGGTATATCTCCAACTCAAACATAACAACTGCACCAAAGGCTAAGTTTTCTGACCGTCGCTACTAAAGAAGATCTAGATCGCTCTTAGAGAAGAGATAATCCAATGATGTGACATCAATGGACACCCTGCTCCTTTCTCAATAGATTATTCCTCCAAATCTCCAAAGCGAACTCTATTGTCATTGACTCCGAACTGTGAGTTAGATACTCCTTCTTGTGTGATTTTGCTCATCTACTAAAGATATGATAACCTATCTTTCAACACTTATATCGCACCTGCTTAAGCAACACAAAAAGTGGATGTTGTAGACTCCTCATTCTGATAGGAATGAGTGATGGCAATATACTTTCCAACTTCTCAACCAAGATTCTAATTTACATCTCCCTTAGGTCAACTCAAACTCCAAACTTCCATAATCTTCATAAGATTGATAACCACATCTTACTAAAGGCAATGTGAGCCAAGCATCTCACGTCCTTCATTTGTAAGTGGTACCCCAAAACCATACCATCACTTGGTGTTTTTCTCAACACCTAAAACACAAACATCAACCATGCCTTGTGTTATCTTTTTGCCTATGAAAAGACAAAATAAAATAAGGTAACACATGCATAACTCATGATATCTCGGAACATGGTCCATAAAATCCATAAAATATGTTAACTCTTCAGTTAGCCCGTGCGTCATAACCAACTAATCAAAATTAAAGTAGAGTAGAACATTGTAATCAAAACACACCAATCAATTGTTCTTTGTTGATTAAATTCCCTTGGAAAGTCCAGATAAGAGAATACCTTCTCGCCCAGTGCTAATTTGATTAGCCATTTAGGAATTGGAATGAATTCTTGCTTGTTTCCCGCTTTTTTGATGTCAAATGTCTTAAAGGCATAGCTATCGGTCCAATATCTGCAACTAATTGATATGGAACTCAACTCGAATATGTTGGAAATCCGACATGTGATAAGAGGCAGGCTTCCAAATCGAAATATAAAGTATGTTTATGTGAATTCATTCTCTTATCAAGAACGGAAGAAATCCACCATAGTACAAACTAAAAACATTGTATATGCATTATTGAAAGACGTCTCCGCGGTGCACTTAACGAGGTATATATGACCTGTGGAGATATTGAGGGCATAAAAGGATGTTACGACGAAGTGTTTTGTTCTATACTTGATTGAATTACTTATAATTAGGTTTAAGTAGGTGGAGAATGGTTCAATTGGAACTTGGAATGCGCTAGTTGACCAATTTACGAGGTAGTTCAAGGTCCACATATTTGAACCTAAGAATATGATGACATTAAATATAACCAAGCAAAGCGCTGGAGAAAAATTGAGGAATTCTCTAACAAAGTTCAATGCGGTGGATACTTTAGTCGATAGGCCGGAACCGTTATTTTTTTAATGATTGTTGTTTTTGGAGGTTTGGATGATAAATAATTCAAGGCATCTTTGTAATGACATCCTTTTAAGGATCTTAGGGAATTTTATCATGACATAAAGAGGCACTTGTGTTGGGAAGTACATGAGCTAATATAAAGGATGAAAATATTGTCATTAAGGGTGAAAGATAATCATAAGATGACTTAAGAAAAGATAAAGGAAGAAGAAAGGCAGATGATGGTCGCGATGACTTAATGAGAAATTGGACAAAATCAAAATTCTGTTTGTATACAGACTTAATTGATTCACTTGAAAGTAGGGCTGTAAATTTTATACGAATGTCCGACGTTCGTTCGTGTCCGTGACCGAAATACGTCCGTCCGAGTCTCATTTAGGACACGAGTTAGGATAACAAAATTCGTTTGAGAAAAATCATGTCTGGTCCGTATTCATTCGAATTTGTCCAAATTTCATGTAGTTCGGCGTATAGTTGAGAGAAATCCAATAAAATGTATAAATGTGATATAAATAGTCATGTCTGACCGAGCCCGTTCGTGTCCATGTCCGAAAATCATATGTCCGTATCCGATCGATTTTATTTAGGATACAAATTAGGACAACAAAATTTATCCAATGAAAAATTTCGTTCGGTTCGTGTTCGGTCCGATTTTTTAGGATAGAAACTGAACACCCCTCCTTCTGGTCTGGTCCGACCAATTTACACCCTTACTTGAAAGGATCTACATGGACATTAGCGAACAACTTTTCTATCAGAGGTTGGCTTGGAGGGAGCCAATAGAAAGAGAGCGGAGATTAAGAAAGTAATTCCTATTCCACGAACTAGATGTGAATGCTACGAAGGAATGCAGATTCTTAAAGGACTTGGTGGAAGAGTATGTGAGGAATGGACAACTCTCAGAGTATGTTAGAAACAAAGTAGCGGTGGTAGAACATAACAACCTTCATCCACAACAAATTGGAACAAATCCAACTCAAGGGGAAATATCGTCATCTCCTGATGGAGTTGACATGAAACTAAAATTAATAATAACCACCCAAATAAAACGGCTAAGTGACTTACATATGTACGGAAATGTGAATCAGCCATTTCAACATGCTTTGAGAAGATGATAAACCATCACGTCTAGAGAGGCATCTTTAGAATTGTTTGGTTTTTTGGATTGTTTTGAAATTCTTATTTAACAATGGATATGTAAGTAATTATATCCATATTATTATGATGAAATAAATAGGTTGTGTTTTCTCGACTAAAGGGGCAGGGAAATAATCGAATAGTGCGAGTTCCTTCATTAGAGGGCGATAGTATGAGTTTGTACGACATGGATTAAGTCCTCAATGAAAAAGCTAAGGCTGGAGAAAGGAAGTCAATACTTGATTAGTCGCGTTTGTCTTTGATCGAAGTGCAAGAAGTGAGTCATTTCATCAAAAAGTGACAGGATAAACTTACTTAAATGCTACACTCCCTCATCGAACAATGTGCATGTAGGCTCCAATTAAGGCTCTGAGAGGTTACATCAGCTCAAAAGAGCTATAACATATGTTCCAAGGCATGGAACCAAAGTGCAAGAGCAATGTTTCTTTGACGAAGAGCAATATAATGGGTTTGCTTGTCATTGGATCTTATTGACTGGAGAGTGACGGGATTAGTAACCTAAGGTCTGAAGTGGCCAGATCGGCTCAAGAGAGCCATGACATCGTTATATGTTCCAAGACTTAGGGTCGTAGTGCACGGAGTATGATGCTTTGTAGGAGAGTGACAAGGTTAGATTACTTTTCGTTAATCTTTTGTCAGTGAGCGATTGGATTGAGGTTTAGCAAGAATCCAAAGGGATCAATGATCGATTTGGAGAGACTATGAACCATGATTTAGTACCGACTTCCAATGAACATGGATTTGGATAATGATATGGAGAGACCTTGAATTTTGAAAATGGTCCGAAGAGACCACAAATTTAAACAACCTCAAAAGGTCGTAAACATGGATAACGACCCACATATGCCAATTTTTGGATGAGATTAGCTATAAACAAGCTATGGATTTGAGGTACAATCCGGAGAGATAGCAAAACTTAGTTATCAGCTTGCAATACTAATAAGATTCAATAGGGTATTGGCATGGAAACTTACTCTTAGATGGATACGGGAGTGGATTGATTCAAAGTACACATTCCTATTGCAAGGCATGCTTTGAGAGACAAATGTTAACCCATCTTTTTGCAAACACATTAAATGTAGGATTTGGATAGATGGAATTTTCGATTGTCAAGACAGGAAGCATAGAGAGATGATTGGTTATCCCGGATCTTGAGTACAAATAAGGATTTAAAGTTATCGATTAAGTGGGTTCATTCAAGTGACACTAAGAAATCGACTAAGTGTGGATTTGAATCTCACATAAGCATCAGATCAGTCGGTATATATCCCTCAGCATAGAAGAATATTTCAATTTCAATAAAGACCACTCAAATTCTCAAAAGTTAACCTTGGGGACTTGAGGAAAATGGATCGATGATCCGATCTATGATAAACCAGGAGCGCGTCCCTAGAGTCACTCATCAAATAGACTAGTATCGATCCTTGTGCTATAGACATCAATACTAATCAACCATGAAGGGTACGATCGAACCCAAACTTCGTGGAGGACTCAGAATTGGTCTCACTGTATTTTCTACAAATTTTTAGTCCTATCGATGAATTCTTTGGCTACAAATACAATACCCTCTGCACGAGGAAGTGAGTGTTTTTATGACTTTTTCGAGGAGAATCTTTCATTTTTATTCTTAAATTCAAACACCTTGTAATTGTAATTTCTCTACAATACAAATAAAAATGATTTCTTTGAAGTGGACGTTACTAGCCGACCAGCTATAAATCTTGTGTTTTTATCTTTACTATTTTAATTTTTATTCTTAAATTATTCCTCTGCCTTATATTATGTGATTGGACTTGGATCATTGGTGCTTTCACAACAACTTGGATGTTTGTGGTTGTTTTTATTCCTATGACGATGCGCTTAGCATAAACAATCATGCACAACTCATAGTAGTGTCTAGTCTATTTCATTAGAGGAGCAATTCATGGTTGCACCTATACAAAGATAGTAACAACTTCTACTGCGTGTCTTTGTCCACGTTCTTTATTGGGACGCCAGATATTTTTAGCCAATTGGCCATCTCGACGAATGTTTCAAATTTCTAGCCGCCGGGTCAAATTACTCCACTCAAAACATTTCTATACCTCACTTGACTTCATCTTCCTCTCTGTCTCTGTAGTAAAATCACCAAATCTCAATCGATATTTGAAATAATTCCGATAAAAGTTTTCCAATGGCGTCAAAAACTTTCGATCCGTCCACCTGCACCTACGTTTCCCCATGGACCAAGCTCGATTTCCCTGAAAACCCCGACCTCTCCATGATTTCAAATTATATTTGTTTGATAATAAGTTTGCAAGCGGACTTTAAATGCGATGTAGTTTCGGAAATGGATTGACTTTGAGACTAGCAATCTAAGGTAGTATTTGGTTTATTTTGTGTTTTTTAGTTTTTAGTTTTCAGCGTTAATTATGAAGGTTGTGAAAATTTGAACTATAGCGGAGACGACAAATTTAAAGTGAAGGGAGCGACGGAGGGGGTGGATGAATTTGTTATAGACCTTCCGTTGTTTCTTAAAACATAAAAATAATAAAAGGTTGTATTTGGTTTTATGTGTTAAGTTCATTTTGTAAAACGATCGTTTTTCACGATACGTGTGCGTTGTTCGTACTTTTTGTAAAATTAAAGAATATAAACCGAAAGCACTCTAGTATTTTTTAAGATCACGCTTAGCGACTGTTTCTGGCCTGGGTGTGTGTGCCCATGGATTTGAACGTACATCTCACAGTAAAAAATCCGAGTTTTAAGGATTTTTTTTCGATTTGGCCACCTTTCAGAAACTTATAACACATTTAGCCTAGTTTGAAAACTTATTACGGTCGTAGCCTGGTTTATGTCACATCAGCCAGAAACAGTTATTTAACGAAGCGTTATTTCAAATAACGCGTATAGCGTTATTTAGGAAAACGCAAGTGTGCTTTTATATTTAAAACCTGTTCTGCCTTCTTGAAAACAAAAGCGTTATCTTTAATAATGCTTCACGCGTTTTTCTAAATAACGCTGAAGCAATTGATATCAAACTATATGTTTTGTCACCAACGAAATCCATGTGCGTTATTCTGAATAACGCAAGCGCGTTATCCTAAATAACGCTACGTAATTATTTCTTGTCTGCGTTATTTTAAATAACGCTCCACGCGTTATTTAAAATAACGCTCCACGCGTTATTTAAAATAACGCTCCACGCGTTATTTAAAATAACGCACCATCGGGCTATACAGTCAGCCGAGGCTTTCTTCTTCCTCACTTTTCTTTAGCCTCCACTTTATCAAAAACGAAAACCCAAAGAGCAAACCCTATTTCGTCACCACAACATCAAATTTTAGGCTTTTTTGATCTAAATTCATCCCCATGGCAAGCTCATCAACCCAAGAAGCTCAAAAAGGTAAAAAATTCCTAATTTTGCTGATTTTTTCAAAAATTTAGGTTTTATCCACGATAGAGAAAACTTGTGAATAAGCTTGTATGTGCTTTAATGGGTTCAATGTAGTTGAAATTATATATGTTTCAACAATGATTGTGGTTTTTTTTTTTGCTACATTTGTGTAGAGATTGTTGAGATGGAACCCGGCCCTGTAGATGCTACTTGTAACACCCCACATCCGCTAAGGTCACTCATATCAGGGGAATGCCTTAGTTTCGGTGAAGTATTTTAAGTGAATATAGAACAGTAAACTTACAGCAAGACAGATATAGGTAATACTTGAAAATTTAAATCATCATTTCATTGCAGCGGAAAGTAATACATGTTTGGTTACATCACAAAACCATAAACCAAAGTCAAGTACATAATATCCATCTTGATAAAATAGAAGTACATAATCCCACTACATAACTAATAGCCATAAAAGGAAAGATAAGCTCGGCTTCACTTCAGAGGTCCAAGCTTCATAGGATAGATACAGCAATCAGATCAAAGCCCACTAGCACCAGGCCCACTCTAATAACCTGGGGTTGGGGGAAAAAGATAAAAACAACGGGGTCAGACATAAGTCTGAGTGAGTCCTATAACCCTAATAATACAATCATTAAAATAACCAGAGAAGACATAAGTTGATATACGGTAACGACTGGGGATGAATGGCTACACTAAGCAGCTTGGTAAACTTAGGATAAACTAAGATAACCGTAAAGACGCATTTACCCACCCAAGGATAATTACTAAATCACACCGCCCCAGACCTACTCAAAGATAATTCCTACACTGCACCACACCAGTTTTACCTACCTTAGATTAATTCCTACTTAAAGGTTGATCCCACTAAATGTACTTAGTAATTTTTACCCAGTAGTTTCTAGTACCCCTACATAGGTGCCGTCTGCCCCTATCATTACTAGGTGTACCCACTACTCCCAAGCGATCGGCTCCCTAACGTAGATACCCGTGCTGGTCCCACAATGGGGTGTATCATTTCCCCAAAGTGGCAACCTGATAATATCAACGGTGCACGGCTTTATATCTACACGATGTAACAACGATTTACTAACCAGCCCGGGTCCACACACGCATATGAAACCCGTTGGTCCTACGTTGCCACCGCTAACCCGTTTTTGGCCTCTTATAGTCAAGCCCAATATGCGTGTCCCGTCACTCGACTTGGGTCGAGCCCACAAAGATACGTTTGGGATATTGGTTGAGATGGGCCCCCACAAGCTACCACTTAAGCTTGTTATTTTGTTTAGTGTATCCCACTTAACCGCTTTAACCATGTTCACTTACATGTTATAAATACTTTGGTTAAGTCATTAATCATATTTTAATTACCACTCAAGGCACCCACTAGATTTCCACATGACACCCAAGTCCTTTACTTAATTCCCACATGCCACCCGAGGCACTTACTTAACCCCTTAATCATGTTTAATTACATGTTCCACTTTGGTTAAGTATTCTAATCGTGTTTTCTATTGCCACCCAAGGCAACCCACTAGTTTCCTCATGCCACCCCAGGCACCCACTTAACCTCTCATGTCCCTCTACATGCTAATGTGGTTAAGTGTTTCTTAATTAATTAATTAAGATCGTAACCTTTGTAAAGACCTCTCACATTAGACTGTCTTTTATGACCGCTGGTTAAGCCGGTTGGGTCCGGGCAGCCTTATGTCATAACCGAGTCTAACCTCGTGTCTTTACATTAATCACGTATTTAGTTTGTGCCTAAGACCTCTCACATTGGGCTAACATTTGTAGCAACTGGTTAAGCCGGTTGGGTCCGGGCAGTTTTACGCTACAACTGAGTCCAACCTCGTGTCTTAGTCAATTAATTACACCTAATTAATCACCCTCATAATTTAAATTAATTATCCCTAATTAATATTAAGCTTTTCATAACATGGGTAGACCTAACTCAATAGGTAAATTCCCATGGGGTAGACCTAACTCAATAGGTAAATTCCCAACACATAGTATGGGTACACCTAACTTAATAGGCAAATTCCCATACTATGTTCCTTTATTTTATGTTATGCATAATCACATTAATTTCACACAATCTTATTAACTTATGCATTTAATTAACCCCATCGTTCCCACGTAATTTCGTTCTCATGACATAATACATATAAAAGGTGCCAACTTGCATATGAATGAACATGTTTCAAAGGTGCCATCTTGCATATTAACAAACACATAACTTGCATATAAACTTGCATAATATGTCACATAACTTGCATATAATCTTGTATAACATGTCACATAATATGTCACATAACTTACATATTCACTTGCATAATATACTTGCATATTAACCCATAGACTTGCATAATGTGTCATCATGAACTTGCATATTAACAAACATGTAACTTGCATATTAACAAACATGTAACTTGCATAGCATATCTTGCATATTAACATACATGTAACTTGCATATTAACGAACATGTAACTTGCATAGCATATCTTGCATATTAACATACATGTAACTTGCATAGCATATCACCAAGAACTTGCATATTAACAAACATGTAACTTGTATTGCATATTAACATACATGTAACTTTCATAGCATATCACCAAGAACTTGCATATTATCAAACATGTAACTTGTATAGCATATCTTGCATATTAACATACATGTAACTTTGCATATTAACAAACATGTAACTTGCATAGCATATCGTGCATATTAACATACATGTAACTTGCATAGCATATCACCAAGAACTTGCATATTATCAAACATGTAACTTGTATAGCATATCTTGCATATTAACATACATGTAACTTTGCATATTAACAAACATGTAACTTGCATAGCATATCGTGCATATTAACATACATGTAACTTGCATAGCATATCACCAAGAACTTGCATATTATCAAACATGTAACTTGCATAGCATATCTTGCATATTAACATACATGTAACTTGCATAAACTTACATACTCAACATGCATAAACATAAGATTAATGCTAACATCATATCATATGATTCAAGACTCATTAATCCACATACAAAACCATAAATCCCATCACATCTCATCTACTTAGTTTAACAAAAGATCATCAAGGTGATAGAAACTCACAACTAGCAAATTTGCACTCCAAATGAAGAAGATTATGATGCTTAGAATGGATTAGAAGTTGATTAGAGAGGTTGATTAGCTTGCTTTCCTCTTCATTGATTTGTGGAGGCCATGATCAAGTTTCATTTTGCCATAGTTTAGTTACTAGGTTTAATTATGAATGAATTAGGGTAGGGTTGTGGTCTTATTTATAGGATTAGGTTGCATTTTAGACCCTTAGATTAACCCTAGATTAGTTTAGGACCCTTAGATCTCGGAACTCTCCAGAAATCAGCCCTAAGACCAAGCCCAAACCCCAAACTGGTGCACCCAACCACAGAACTCTCTAGAAACTGTGCAGGTTTCTTGGCTCGGCACGGGCGCACTTCCCAAGTGCGCCAGTCTATTTTTGTACTGGCGCACTTCACAAGTGCGCCAGTGCATTTTTGTTCTGGCGCACTTCACAAGTGCGCCAGTGCATTTCTGGCCTGTTCCGGGTTCTTCTGCCTAACTTCGTTCGTCCATATCTCTTTCATACGGACTCCGATTCTCGAAAACTCGGACTCTATTTCGCGTATTTTTCCGAGACGAACGCAATGACGCAGCCTGTTTCCCTTGATTCCCACATCTGGGATTAGTTATTCTTTAATTTGTGAATTTTAGTATTAACCGAAATTCGGGGTGTTACATTCTCCCCTCCTTAAAGGATTTCGTCCCCGAAATCTCTAAGCTAAGGAGAATGCATATCCTACCATCCAAACAACCATCTACTCAATCCATCAAACACGAGCATCCATTGTCCTTAAACAATTTCTAATGATGTATGAGCATACGCGAAAAGTGTGTGTATATGTTCCCTATCTAATGTACGAACATATGCAAACCATGATAGTGCCATGCATCCAATATGTATGCGAGATAACCCTATCGACACATACCGTATCTATATGAGTGCACAATCATTCACCAAAATGCATCATCCATATGATAACACAATCATTATACATCCATAAATATAGCTAACTACACACAATTTTATGCAATATGCAATATGAAGTGATTGAGCCGATCTAGTGCCTAGAGTGTGTATATATGCATCCACGAGCAACCACTAGCAAACACTTGCATCCACTTGCATCCATCAACCATAACATGTCTCAAACACATGTTTCAACCATAGGTTTTCCCTATCTAAAGGTCAAACAGCACTAATCGAGAGGACATACTAAAGATAAGGTGAGTACTAGGCAGGCAATAAAGGAGAAGTTAAAAGACATACTCTCCAAAAAGAAATGGATACAAAGAACGCATCTTCGCTTCCGTCTCCCAAGTAGCATTTCTTTCGTCATCTCCCCATTGCACTCTAGCTAGCTGAACTTCTCTGTTCCTCAACTTCCTAGTCTCTGACCCAATGATGCGAGTAGGAGCTCGTCGAATCGTCTTATCGCGCTCTAACTCTGCTTCTTTAAGCAAACTCGGCTCTACCACCTCAGCGGTCTCATGTAAGCACTTCCTCAAATGGGACACATGAAATACATCACGTATACTACTAAGTCTGTCAGGCAACTCCACTCTATATGCCATCCGTCCAATTCTTTCCTTAATGGGAAATGGCCCTACAAACCTTGGTACTCACTTCCTAACAGATCCAAAGTGAACCACATTCCGTAACGGAGATACCTTGATAAAAGCACGTCCTAATATCAAACTCAAGCTCTGTTCTCCTCTTGTCCACATAAATTTTTGCCTATTCTGTGCTGCTTTCATCCTTCTTCGAATCAAGTCAATCTTCTCTGAAGACTCTCTAATCTCATCGGCCCAACCAAGATCTTACCCGTAGATTCCCACCAACATGTAGGTGATCAACAAGGCCTTCCATAAAGAGCTTCGAAAGGAGCCATACCAATACTGGACTGAAAGCTGCTATTATATGCGAACTCTACCAATGGAAGATGCTCTTCCCATGTACCTCCAAAATCCAAAATACATAACCTCAAAAGATATTCTAAGATACGGTTCACCCTCTTGGTCTGACCGTCCGTCTGAGGATGAGATGCGGTGCTCAAACACAACTGAGTCCCTACCGCCTCTTGCAAACTTCTCCAAAACTCACTAGTGAAGATAGGATCTCGATCTCTCACTATACTGGGAGGTACACCATGCAATCTAATAATCCCTTGAAGGTAAACTGAAGCTAGACATGGAATAGTCCTCTTGCTCTTCACGGGTATGAAATGGGCACACTTAGTAAGTCTATCTACCATAAGCCCAATCCCCGTATTACCCTTCCTTGATTTCGGTTATCCAACGAGGCACTATCCTACTTCCTATTTCGGAACTTCCAACGGGTGAAGCAACCCTCCGGGTTTCTTCTGTTCCACTTTCACTTGTTAGCATACCAAGCATCTAGCGACATACTTGGCCGCGTCTTTCTTCATATTGGCCAAAAAGAAAACTCGCCTCATGTCTTGGTACATCTTGTCCCTACCGGGATGAATGGTCATCTTCGACCGATGTGTATCATCAAGTATAGCCTTCCTTAAATTCTCGTCTTTCGGTACACCAAGTCTACCGTCTCTACGCCACCACCCCTTTCCATCTAGGGTGTACCTACTCAAATGGCTGGACGACTCCCCCCTTATGAGCTTCCCCACCAACTCAACCAACTGTGGGTCGTCCCTCTGCGCTTCTCCAATCCGCCCCAAAAGAGTAGGTCTAACCTCCAAAGAGGCTAGCAAACCGGGTGCAAAGTCAACGGAAGGTCTAAAGTCAAACATAGGAATAAACTCTAAACTCTATAGTTCAACGAACAATGATCTCAAGGACAACTTTTTTTCTTCTTAAGGCGTCTGCTACCATGTTTCCCTTGTCAGGGGTATACGCTATCTCAAACTCATAAGATGCTAAAAATCCTATCCAAAATCGTCACAACTGTCCATCTCTCACGCAGACCACCCTAGTCGAATTCGACATCCCCCAAATGCAAGCCCCAAAGGCCGAAACCAATATCAGACAAACACCCAAGGGACATCTCCTTCGAGTTCAGGCAACCTACGTGAGATGATACTAAAAATAATAATAATAATGGCTAAACAATTAAGCCTTTGACCAACTTTGGATGTCCTCGCCAGTCTCGCTCCAAAACCACCGTTTATCCTATAACTGGCTTTGCTCACCCTATTGAGCACATACCAAAACTTATTACGCTCCTTGAAAAGACCAAGATGTCATTTACAAAGGCCATCACAAACTTATTTAGGTACTCCCTGAACACCCTTCTCTTCCAATCAACAAAGTATGCGGGGGCGTTCGTCAAACCAAATAGCATCACCAGCCACTCATAAAACCATCCGGAGTCCTAAAGGCAATCTTCTCTATACTATCGTCAGCCACTCTCAACTGACGAAACCATGTGGCTTAGTCCAACTGCGAAAATACTGAGGCGCCAACCAACTGATCAAAGAGATCATCAATCTTTGGCAATGGGTGTCTATTCTTCTTTGTGAGTTTATTTAGTTCTCTTTAGCCTACACAAAGTCTGAGGGACCCATCCGCCTTCATGGAAAAAAAAACTACTGGAGCGCCCCACTCCGATATACTTCTTCTTATGAACCCCTTCTCAAGCAATCGCCTACTTACTTATGGAGTTCCCTCCTCTCACGAGGAGCCTTGTGGCACACTGGCCAAGTCACTGGTTTGGCATTGTTTACCAGATATATTCGGAAGTCAATCTCCCGCTCCGGAGGTAAGCCTTCACCTTCTCAAACACATCCGAGTATTCCCGGACCACTTCTAACAGATCGCAAACTCAGCGATTCTAGATAACTTAGCATAACAGATTCTATGGGATTACTAGAGATCTCGAGAGTGTTACCCAAGCGGGTCATAAGCCTAACAACTCTCCCTTCAAAATCAAGAACGGCACCCCTACTGGATAACCAGTTCATGCCCAAAACTAACCCATAGTCCGTGAAGCCCAACAAGCATCACATCCAAACTCAATGCTAAGTATAGAGACTTTCAAACCCAAACACATCATGGAGCCCAATTGGGTTTGAAACAACTAAGGGATCATCTACTAAACTGGTGTCTAAGTGCAGTGACTCACTAACAATGATGAGATAAACGAACTTAATGCGTCCAAATCGAATAAAGTTCAAATCGGATAATAAAGAAATCCAAATTCCAACCTAGACGGTCTTATCCCCATCCGGCACCCTAGTCGTGAGGAAATACAACTATCCTCCAGAAGATTCCATACCTTGCCCTTGCTTCTTTGGACGATCCTAATAAGGTGTCCTATTCCTCCCCAAAAGGATAACTACTAGCCTTCTCCTTCCCATTCTCCACTCGTAACCTCCCATCAATGAGGTTTCGTCCTTCATTAACCAAACAACTATTAGAGCCTTCCTCCCATCGTTCATCCAATAAGTACCTACAAGTCCTCCTCCTTCTTGAACCAACTTCTAATCTGATTTACGTCTAAGTCCCTTGAAGCGGTTTTCCATTCTTATCTATCTTAGAAAGATCATCTACACACGGAGGGGAAACTCAAAACGAGAGAGAAAGAGATTCAAACGGAGAATTCGAAAGATAAAGATATGGCTATCGGGGATTATGCTTTTCTCTCAAAAACTTTTCTCTTAAAAGACATGTTTTTGAAAATATTCCTTCAAAAATTTTCTTAGAAAAATAGTTTTTCTAAAAATTTTATCTGTTCTGGTAACCTTAAGCTCTGATACCACGTGTAACACCCCACATCCGCTAAGGTCACTCATATCAGGGGAATGCCTTAGTTTCGGTGAAGTATTTTAAGTGAATATAGAACAGTAAACTTACAGCAAGACAGATATAGGTAATACTTGAAAATTTAAATCATCATTTCATTGCAGCGGAAAGTAATACATGTTTGGTTACATCACAAAACCATAAACCAAAGTCAAGTACATAATATCCATCTTGATAAAATAGAAGTACATAATCCCACTACATAACTAATAGCCATAAAAGGAAAGATAAGCTCGGCTTCACTTCAGAGGTCCAAGCTTCATAGGATAGATACAGCAATCAGATCAAAGCCCACTAGCACCAGGCCCACTCTAATAACCTGGGGTTGGGGGAAAAAGATAAAAACAACGGGGTCAGACATAAGTCTGAGTGAGTCCTATAACCCTAATAATACAATCATTAAAATAACCAGAGAAGACATAAGTTGATATACGGTAACGACTGGGGATGAATGGCTACACTAAGCAGCTTGGTAAACTTAGGATAAACTAAGATAACCGTAAAGACGCATTTACCCACCCAAGGATAATTACTAAATCACACCGCCCCAGACCTACTCAAAGATAATTCCTACACTGCACCACACCAGTTTTACCTACCTTAGATTAATTCCTACTTAAAGGTTGATCCCACTAAATGTACTTAGTAATTTTTACCCAGTAGTTTCTAGTACCCCTACATAGGTGCCGTCTGCCCCTATCATTACTAGGTGTACCCACTACTCCCAAGCGATCGGCTCCCTAACGTAGATACCCGTGCTGGTCCCACAATGGGGTGTATCATTTCCCCAAAGTGGCAACCTGATAATATCAACGGTGCACGGCTTTATATCTACACGATGTAACAACGATTTACTAACCAGCCCGGGTCCACACACGCATATGAAACCCGTTGGTCCTACGTTGCCACCGCTAACCCGTTTTTGGCCTCTTATAGTCAAGCCCAATATGCGTGTCCCGTCACTCGACTTGGGTCGAGCCCACAAAGATACGTTTGGGATATTGGTTGAGATGGGCCCCCACAAGCTACCACTTAAGCTTGTTATTTTGTTTAGTGTATCCCACTTAACCGCTTTAACCATGTTCACTTACATGTTATAAATACTTTGGTTAAGTCATTAATCATATTTTAATTACCACTCAAGGCACCCACTAGATTTCCACATGACACCCAAGTCCTTTACTTAATTCCCACATGCCACCCGAGGCACTTACTTAACCCCTTAATCATGTTTAATTACATGTTCCACTTTGGTTAAGTATTCTAATCGTGTTTTCTATTGCCACCCAAGGCAACCCACTAGTTTCCTCATGCCACCCCAGGCACCCACTTAACCTCTCATGTCCCTCTACATGCTAATGTGGTTAAGTGTTTCTTAATTAATTAATTAAGATCGTAACCTTTGTAAAGACCTCTCACATTAGACTGTCTTTTATGACCGCTGGTTAAGCCGGTTGGGTCCGGGCAGCCTTATGTCATAACCGAGTCTAACCTCGTGTCTTTACATTAATCACGTATTTAGTTTGTGCCTAAGACCTCTCACATTGGGCTAACATTTGTAGCAACTGGTTAAGCCGGTTGGGTCCGGGCAGTTTTACGCTACAACTGAGTCCAACCTCGTGTCTTAGTCAATTAATTACACCTAATTAATCACCCTCATAATTTAAATTAATTATCCCTAATTAATATTAAGCTTTTCATAACATGGGTAGACCTAACTCAATAGGTAAATTCCCATGGGGTAGACCTAACTCAATAGGTAAATTCCCAACACATAGTATGGGTACACCTAACTTAATAGGCAAATTCCCATACTATGTTCCTTTATTTTATGTTATGCATAATCACATTAATTTCACACAATCTTATTAACTTATGCATTTAATTAACCCCATCGTTCCCACGTAATTTCGTTCTCATGACATAATACATATAAAAGGTGCCAACTTGCATATGAATGAACATGTTTCAAAGGTGCCATCTTGCATATTAACAAACACATAACTTGCATATAAACTTGCATAATATGTCACATAACTTGCATATAATCTTGTATAACATGTCACATAATATGTCACATAACTTACATATTCACTTGCATAATATACTTGCATATTAACCCATAGACTTGCATAATGTGTCATCATGAACTTGCATATTAACAAACATGTAACTTGCATATTAACAAACATGTAACTTGCATAGCATATCTTGCATATTAACATACATGTAACTTGCATATTAACGAACATGTAACTTGCATAGCATATCTTGCATATTAACATACATGTAACTTGCATAGCATATCACCAAGAACTTGCATATTAACAAACATGTAACTTGTATTGCATATTAACATACATGTAACTTTCATAGCATATCACCAAGAACTTGCATATTATCAAACATGTAACTTGTATAGCATATCTTGCATATTAACATACATGTAACTTTGCATATTAACAAACATGTAACTTGCATAGCATATCGTGCATATTAACATACATGTAACTTGCATAGCATATCACCAAGAACTTGCATATTATCAAACATGTAACTTGTATAGCATATCTTGCATATTAACATACATGTAACTTTGCATATTAACAAACATGTAACTTGCATAGCATATCGTGCATATTAACATACATGTAACTTGCATAGCATATCACCAAGAACTTGCATATTATCAAACATGTAACTTGCATAGCATATCTTGCATATTAACATACATGTAACTTGCATAAACTTACATACTCAACATGCATAAACATAAGATTAATGCTAACATCATATCATATGATTCAAGACTCATTAATCCACATACAAAACCATAAATCCCATCACATCTCATCTACTTAGTTTAACAAAAGATCATCAAGGTGATAGAAACTCACAACTAGCAAATTTGCACTCCAAATGAAGAAGATTATGATGCTTAGAATGGATTAGAAGTTGATTAGAGAGGTTGATTAGCTTGCTTTCCTCTTCATTGATTTGTGGAGGCCATGATCAAGTTTCATTTTGCCATAGTTTAGTTACTAGGTTTAATTATGAATGAATTAGGGTAGGGTTGTGGTCTTATTTATAGGATTAGGTTGCATTTTAGACCCTTAGATTAACCCTAGATTAGTTTAGGACCCTTAGATCTCGGAACTCTCCAGAAATCAGCCCTAAGACCAAGCCCAAACCCCAAACTGGTGCACCCAACCACAGAACTCTCTAGAAACTGTGCAGGTTTCTTGGCTCGGCACGGGCGCACTTCCCAAGTGCGCCAGTCTATTTTTGTACTGGCGCACTTCACAAGTGCGCCAGTGCATTTTTGTTCTGGCGCACTTCACAAGTGCGCCAGTGCATTTCTGGCCTGTTCCGGGTTCTTCTGCCTAACTTCGTTCGTCCATATCTCTTTCATACGGACTCCGATTCTCGAAAACTCGGACTCTATTTCGCGTATTTTTCCGAGACGAACGCAATGACGCAGCCTGTTTCCCTTGATTCCCACATCTGGGATTAGTTATTCTTTAATTTGTGAATTTTAGTATTAACCGAAATTCGGGGTGTTACACTACTGTCCTATACTTGCAAGACAGACATCGGTCGAACGATAATGCTTTGATGGCGGTATGTCTATACGGTGATTGTATGTTGGCCAAATCGTGTTACTTGAATTTTTTTTGTATGTATGTCTTACGTTGTATGTTAATTTTTATTTACAGGGAAAAGACCCTGTTCGGATTATAGACCACACGGTTTCTGTTGGCACGGTGACCTCCAGTCATCCAGGCGTATTGGCCTTGCTTGAGCGTGCTGGATTCGGACTAGTACACCGGTTGGAATACGTTCAACTCGACCGTTATCTCATCACAGCTTTAGTCGATAGATGGAGACCGGAGACATCGACATTCCATTTTAGAGTTGGAGAGATGACCATCACTTTGGGTGATGTGGCGGTCTTGCTGGGCGTGCCGATTGATGGAGCTCCTTTGAGGAATCCAGAGGGCGGAGATTACATGGAGATGTGCCAGCGGCTTTTAGGTATAACGCCTCCCGTGGACCAGTGGATGGGGAATGAGCAAATAATTACTGTTTGGTACAAATCGCAGTTCGTACATGACATTCCACAGAATGCCACGCAGGAGCAGATAGAACAGCGTGCTAGAGCTATCATACTCTGGATCATTACACAGCGCTTGATCTGCGATCACTCTAAGACTCGGGTGTGGCTTAGATGGTTGCATTTTATTGAGGATTTTGATACTTGTCGTCAATATGCTTGGGGCAGTGCGACATTAGCATACACATATACAGAACTTACCAGGACCGTTTTGAATGAGAGCCCTTATATGGGAGGTTGTCCTTCTTTGATACAAGTACTCTATTTTCGTATGCTTATTTGCTTCTTATTTGTTTATTTCTGCATGTCTGTGTTTCTTTATCAACTTTCTTTGTAGCTATGGTCGTGGACGTATCTTCCCCTTGGAAAACTTGAATTAAAACACCCCAATATTGATATTTCTTTGCCTTACGGGGCTAGGTATGTTTATTCCATCAATTACTTATCTTATATGCGTTAACTTATTTCCTCTATCTCTTATCAAGTCACAATTACACGTGGGTTGGAAAGAAGAGCACTGCGTCGACTCCAAGGCGTAATTTAGCTTTCTACCGCAATGAGCTTGACGTGCTTAGTCCGGATGTTGTTACATGGACCCCATATGCCCAGAATCTTGGACAGCTTCCGACCTTATGTACCGTGTCTTCCCATTTGTGGACCGCCCGTGTGCCCATCATATGTTTGAACGATGTAGCATATCACCTTCCTGACCGGGTGATGCGTCAGTTTGGATTAAGGCAACATCTTCCAGAACCAGCCCCACCTTACAGGATTAACTTACAAGTACCCGGGGAGTACCAGACGGCCATTGAGACATGGAACCATAGGCATTTGCACACGCAGCAGCAGCGGGAGTTCATATTGTCGAACGAAGAGTACTACACATGGTATTGGCAGATTACTCGACGGTATATTATTCGCAACGTGCAACCTCTTGGTCATGTGGTGGAACCGTACACGTCTAGAGCTCCTCTGGAGAGGAATGTGGTATGAAAACTTCGTGATTAAGTTTAAATTATGTACAATTTTTTTCAACTATGAATCTTAAGCACGTTAACTAAAAATTTACAGGCAGACGGTGTTTATCGAGCTATAGAAATGGTCGATGAGCTATCTCATGAGGTGTCCGAACGAAGCAAGGGAAAATGCTTTAACATCAAACGTATTTTGCAATCAATTTTGGGAAAGAACAAGCTCGCAAGACCGGCACCGCCTCCTCCTCCTCCTCCTCCGCCACCTCAAGCTTTAGCACATGTCGGAGCTTCGGAGGTACATGAAGTCCGCGACATTCCTCCGCCTGAAACTACCAGGGTTTATACGTCACGGAGGAAAAAGGTGGCGTCAAAGGGAAGGGGTAAGGGTAAAGAAGCAGAGCTGTCTCAACCAACTCAGGTCATGCATGGTCCGTCACAGCCCTAGGAAGGTTCCTCATCGTCTTCGCATGAAGATGTACCACCGAAACCGAAGAAGAAACAGAGAGAAACGCCTTACCAGCAGCGAATTCTTAAGTAGTTCGTCCGTAGGGTGGTGGTGTTGTTTGTAGGTTGACTTTTGTTTTTAGGTACTTGTATTTTTATTCGGATGTTGAAAATGTGTAATGTTTTGCGGGTTGTGGTTAACTCGAATTTGAAGTTGTAACGTATGTTTACTAAGTTTTATGTGACATCATTTTGGCAGTTTATGGTTGCCGTATTAGGCTCCACTGTTTGTTTTTGGTAGTTTATGGGTACTGATTGTAATGTGATGGGTTCATGCACGATTATGCAGGGAATATAACCTGCAAACAAACTGGAGCGTTATTTGGAATAACGCTTATTGCGTTATTCCAAATAACGCAATAAGCGTCTTCCTGAATGACGCTCCAGGTTGTTGTCTTTAAACGCCCAACCTGGAGCGTTTTTTAGAATAGCGCTAGAGCGTTATTTATAATAACGCTAAAGCGTTATTTAGAATAACGCTTTGAGCGTTATTCTAAATAACGCTGCAGTTGGTACTCTGGTATTAAAAGACGTGCCATCTTCTCTAACCCACCCATTCATTTTTTACTTTCCCAAATCAAACCCAAAAAACCTCAGAATTCCTTAGCCCTATTTTGCTCAAAATCAAAGGTAATCCCATGAATCCACATTCATCTTTTCTTTTAGTATCTTGTGTTGCAAAATTAATTCATATTGTTCATGCAAGAATACTTTAGATGGATCAAGGTGAACTTGATGATGAAACTTTAGCCCGGTACATGGATGAGTTTGAATCAATCGAACACCGACCGGGCAAAGAACCACGCTTGGAAATTCTCATACCAAAAGAAATGCGCCAAAAGACCTTTGTAGCGGTGGATGGAAACGGCGTAAGAAATAGGGGGAAAGCCTTAGCGATTGGGGAAGCAGTGCCACGACAATACTGCAATTGTCGTGTCTATTGTCACGTGCATGTTGCGAAGAGTAAGGCAAACGCCGGACGACGGTACTACGGATGCGGGCGATATCCGGTTTGGTTATCGGTGCCACACTTGGTTACGCCTTGTCGTTACACGGAGTGGATTGATCCTCCATTATGTCGAAGAGGCCACGTGTATGCCCTGGAGATGCAAGAAGAGATTGCACAGCTTAAGGCCGAAAATTACCGGTTGCGGGAAAAATATGACGCATTAGAGTCCACCATTCCTAGATATCCTAATGAGTAATTTATCGTTCTATGTATCGTTATATGTATCTTTATAATGTAGCGTTCTATGTATTGGTATATGTATCGTTCTATGTTTAATGTTGTATCGTTAATGTAGCGTTCTATGTATCGTTATATGTCTCTTTATAATGTAGCGGTCTATGTATTGGTATATGTAGCGTTCTATGTACTGGTATAATTCACATAACACAACCAAGATAAATGTTAACACAAACATAAAACAACAGGATAAATAGTTAATACAGATGTCTTATACAGGAATCACCAATAACAAACTAGATAAATAGTTGAGGCACATTTGTCTTATACATAATAAAACCAAATAGAACGGTACGCAACGCAACATAATAGTACATAACACTTAGTGAACTCTATGTCACTGTAGTACAACGGCTCTTCTTATGGCCATTTACTCCACACTTGCTGCACCTATTACCTCTGGAAGACTGCCCCTCGTCCATGGTGCCTTTAATTCTAATAGATTTGGGTCTGCCCGGTGCTCGCCGAGCTTGCGGTGGAAATACCATAGGTCCTGAAGGTTGTGGCCAATAGCGCTTGTCACGAACTGGATGAAACTCCGGAGTATAAGCCGCGTGATAACTTTGAACTGTGTACCAGTTGGAGGCGAAGTCATGATGAGCTCTTTTGGCTCCATTTGCCACTGCTGAACATGCAGCCATAACATGCGCACAAGGAAGGTGTTGTAGCATTGGTATGTTACTTGTACACGAACATGTGTTACCATCTATCTTTACTGTAAATTCATCACCGTAGTAGTGTATTACAACCCATTCATATTCTCCGAAGCGAACTATTATGCAACGTCTTGCTTCTTCCGCTCTTTCAGCTATTTTTGCCTCCCATTTTGGGGTTAATTTGCATACCGGACCCACAACATTTTGCCGTCTGTTACAGAAATAATCCACCGATCTATAGAAGGTACGCGCGACCAACGACTTAACTGGAAGCGATCGTGCACCTCTTAGTACACCGTTGAAGCTTTCAGAGGCATTTGTCGTCATTACATGAAACCTTCCGCCGTCGTCTTTAAATAAAGCCCAATTTTCCTCTTTTCCGCCCAAACTTCTCTCAATCCAGTTATGAGCTCTAGCGTTGGTCGTCTTAATTTCCTCGCGAAGCTTACGATACTCCACCTCTTCTGATGCACATGCCGCTGCATAAAATAAACCAGTCAAACGTTGATCTCTAAAGCCGGCTTTTTGAAAATTTGCTTTTAGATGCCTGACACAAAATCTATGCTTATGTGGCTCTACCCATCTTTCCTGCAATGCGATAGGAATTCCTTTCATTCTATCAGATATGAAAGTAATACGGCGATTGTTTACACTATGTATAAACCGTCTCACGCAGGAAAAAAACCAAGCCCAAGAGTCAGCTGATTCGGCCTCAACAATGGCATACGCCAACGGATAGAGTTGATCATTTGCATCCGTTGCAGTGGCTACGAGTAGTGTACCTTTATATTTCCCATACAAATGAGTTCCATCGATACATAGCAATGGGCGACAATGTAAAAATCCTTCAATGGAAGGGCCAAATGCCCAAAATGCACGTTCAAATACACCATATTCATCTGTTACTATATGGCTTACACTACCGGGAT
>JASFAX010002765.1:0-44773 GCA_030737875.1 Allium sativum
TTCTTGAACCCAGTTGAGAAAAGATTAAATCTTTTTATTTAGATTTAATGAATTGTACCAATTAAATAATATTTAATTGGGATTGAATTGATATTGATTTTTGGGTTTATCGTGAACAGTGTTTTAAATAACACTCGTTCTTTAACCCGATAATTGATGAATGTGACTTTGGGTTTATCGTGAACCGTGTTTTAAATGACACGGATTCTTTAACCCAGTTAACGATTAAAACTAAGTGGAGTTTTAATGAATCTTTAATTAGATTGAAATAATCGAAATGGAGTATCACCAGTTTTGCTCCAGGCGTTAGTTAAATCTTTAATTAGATTTGAACGTGAAATGGTAATTGAATTTACCGATAACACCGTGGTGTTAGATATGAAGTATCACCAGTTTTACTTCATGGGATGAATAGGTTGGGATTGGGAAATTAAAACCAATGATTACTTCGGTAAGGTTCGCTAATTCCGACTAGTTTGAATTGAGATTCAAAAATAGAATAAAGAATAAATCCAAGGAATTTACCTTGGATAAAATTAATGGGAACCTTTCCCTATGAATGTGAAATTTAGAAACTAACTGTCGGTTAGCCAAGCAGAATGGTTTTCTGGATATTGATCTGATGTTGGTTTCGGCCTTCGGGGTTAATATTTGGGGAATTATTCTCTCGATTAATTGACGGTTAGTGACTAATGAATTGGAATGAGGCGTATGTTGTGTTTGTGTAACACTTTTATAATATATACGCGAGTTGTTCGGAAAGACCGGGTTTATCCCATTCTGAATAACTGATACGACGATAAGTCGAAGATGAAGACGATGGTCGAAGACCGGAGGTCTTCACGTCGTTTGGGTAATTACTGATGATCTTGATTGGGCTGTACACCCAAGAAGATGGAAACAGTTAGTGATCGTCCAGACGTACTTGGAGATCGAAGGATATGCGGGGTACTAGGTGCCTCCGGTTTCGTTCAGACCCAGAACGGACTTGTAAATGGACTGAGTGTCTGACATTCGATTTTAGTCTGTGTGATTGATCTCTATTAAATATATATCTGTTTGGCGGCAGAGAATTTATTCTCTTGCTTAACGCCCTTCTCTGAGACGTACGAGCTCAGGGGTTATATATTGATGGATATCAAACGCATGGAGTGAATTGCCTGTGTGGCATGCCTAAGTGGCAAATGATCAAGGCTTCTGTTGAAAAGCAAAGTCTTGTGGTTGATGATCAAAGCACGGCCTTTGTGGCATAGCTTTGTGTAACGTTGATTCGCGAGCTTCACACCCGGTATGAACCAAAAACGGGAGAGGACGTCAGGGAGGGCATGCGTTTCTTTCTAGCTAGAAGTGGCGTCAGTGGTTTTACACGCCCTGACGAGTTTGACTTATGTGGTTGTTGCTGTTGCGAGGCGCCTCGGATTGATCGGTCGTTCTCGAACCGATGGAGTCATTTAGTTGGCTCGTTTACGCCCCATAGGACGGGGAAATGCATGTCCAGGGTTTAAGTTTAATCCACATCGGTGGATTGGCCCTGAGGATCCAAGGGTCACTCGAGCTCTGATCCTGAGGGGCGGGCTAGAGCGTCTCGAATCGGTTGAGGACTATCTTTTGCCTCGGTTCATAGATGGAAATCCAATTTCCAAATACGTGACATTTGCGGTTTTATTTGTAAACCTATATATGGCGACATGATATATGGTACCCATGCCGCCTATGATTGATACTTATGATTTGAAGTTGTTTTATACACTATGCACTTATTATAGTATCAAATGATTTGTTTTAAAACGTATCAAGCATCCTTTGGCTGTTATAAGGGAAAACCCTATCCCCCGGCTTGCGTTGCATTGTGTGATAGGACCTGGGTCTTATAACAGCTTCATTTTTCTTTATTTAGCATTGCGCTGTTTGTTTTATGCACTGGTATTCTTGGGAGGAAACCCGTTCCGTGTTATACGGCGTGGTCCCTTGATTTACCTAACTTTAAAATAAAGATTAACTGTTTTAGTTCTCACACCAGTCACATGACTGACCTGGAGTTTATTGTTTTAACCTAAACTCTGGGTGCCCTTATTTTGACACGGGCAGCTAGTAGTTTTGGTTTTGCAGATTTATATTCACAGGATCCTGGTTTACAGCTGGAACGATATCCGGAAAGCTTTGTATCCGTATATCTCTTCTAGTTGTGTATGGTATTATTTTCCGCTGCTATGTATTTAAATGTAATTTAAATTTCTGATATTTCTGTGTAATATTCATTTTTACTCTGTATATTCTTGTAATCTGATGCACTGTTGTAAAATACAATGAAATGTTCTTCTGTATGCGTTCTGTTGTGGCTTGTTCTCGAACTATCCGACACTTTCCTTTACGGGGAAGTTCCGGGTTTTCACAACTGACTCGTAGTCTGTTTTCACCTTTGCAAACTCGAATGCCCTCTTTTCCACACGGGCAGCCAAGTAACAAGTTTCACTTTCTGTCTTTTGAGATTTCTTGGAGTTGCTTAGTTGAGGTGATGATTTGGAGCTATGAAGACTATCTATCATTTATCTTTGTTGCATTTTATCTTTAGAATTTGAGACATCCAAACTTATTTTATTTCCAGTTGTTCTATTTTGAAGTTGAAAACTTGTTTCCTTTTGCTGAAACTTGATGTAATAATTTAGGACTCTATGACTGTGGAATTCTGTGGTTGATGACATTCATATCTCAGTTGCTATAATGTTGTTATTCTATAGTTTTCCGATGCTATGTTGTACCTGTGATCTGTATTATTGTATTTATGTTGTATTCCAAATGATTATTCCTAACTTTCATTTCGTGGAAGTTTGGGGTTATCACAGTTGGTATCAGAGCTTTGGTTAAACATAACTTTAGAATATAACATATTTATAATAATTCGTTTACATAGAATCACAATATTCTATGGCGAACATTTCATGAGAATACATGATAGTCAGTCATTTTATTGCCATCCTTTTATCCATCCTTTTATCTTTATCATTTCCTAAAATCACCATTACAGTTGTTCTGACTCTTTCCTGGATCGTACAGAACTAACTAAAAATGAGTACTGCTGCTAGAGCCGCTAGAGCTAGAGCAAGGAGGCAAAATGTTGTTGAAACTGAGGAGGCCACAGTTCAACAGCAACCACCATCACCACCGCAGCCCTTTGACTTGGATAAGGTAGCGAAGAAGTTCAAGAATTTAGGCGGAGTTCCATTCACTGGTACGGAGACCGTGACTCAGGCTCAGGCATGGTTTAAGAATTGTGAGAAGATATTTGGAGGGATAGGGCTAGAAGATCAAAGAAAGAGATTTACGGCTTCATGGCTGCTCCAAAGGCGAAGCACAAAATTGGTGGGAATTGGTCAATATAGGAGGTGATGAAGAAAATATGACTTGGACCAAGTTTAAAGAGTTGTTCAATGAAAAATACGTTCCAAGGCAAGAAGTGGAAAGGATGCATGACGAGTTCGCCAACTTGAAGCAAGGCGACAAAACTATCTCGGATTATGTAAGGATATTTGAAAACCTCTCTCGCTATGCCCCAGAATTGATTCAGGACGATTTTCAAAAGAACAAGAGGTTTATTAATGGACTTGCAAGGAAGTACACTGACAGGGTTACTGCTCACATTGACCTTTCTTTCAATAAGCTGATTGAGTTTGCTTGTCGCTATGAGGAGAACGACAAAAGGGTTTCACAACAAGATAGAGATAGGAGCTTGGCCAACAATAATAATAAAAGGAAGCAACTCGAGAAGAAGAATGAAGGAAGCAGTTCTAGAGCTGCTAAAACCCATGATAAGACCAAGGTGCAACGCTACAACTGCCAGAAATTTGGACACTACAGCAAGGACTGCAGAAATCCAAAGAAGGCCAGAAGTGAAGACACTAAAGAATGTTATAACTGCCACAAAAAGGGTCATATCAAGCCAAATTGTCCACTGTTGAGAGGAGCTCAGATTGCACATGTGTACGAGGGGGCAAGTGCACCATCTTCTTCCGCACCTACTTCTTCTGAAGGAGCAGGTAAGCCTGATGTTTTAGATGGTACCATTTCTGTTAAAAAACATTCCTGTTACTGCTTTGTTTGATACGGGTGCATCAAGAAGTTTTATCTCTAGCAACACAGTTAAGAAATTAAAATTAAAACAAAGAAGTCTCAAGGAGCCAATCAATGTTCATAATCCTGTAGGAGGTTCTAGCACTCTAGATTTATTCCGTAGAGTGCCTGTATCCTACTCCATTATGAATTTTTCTGAGTTTGATATCATCCTTGATCTTGATTGGCTAACAAAATATGACGCTGAAGTGCTATGCTCAGAAAGACTGGTGAAGGTGAAAAAAGGATTCGGAAATACTATTGCTATACCTTGCCATGGTTCAAAATCTGATAGAAAGACATTTTGGTCTTCTCTTGAGACCACTCCCATTCCTTTAGAAAATATTCCTGTGGTCAAAAAATTACACGGATGTATCTGAAGAAGTAGACAATTTACCCCCGCGAAGAGAAATCGATTTCAGAATTGATCTTGTTCCAAATGCAAGGCATGTAGTCCATGCTATCCGAAGGATGACCCCTAAAGGAAAAGAAGAGTTGAAAACCCAAACTAAGCAGCTCTTATGGAAGGGACACATCCGGCCTAGTTTTTCCAATTGGGGTGCAGCTGTGGTGTTTGTCCCCAAGTCTGATGGTACTCTAAGGCTCTGTGTAGATTATCGCGACCTTAATAAGCAAACATTAAAGAACAAATACTCCTTTCCTCGCATAGATAATTTAATGGACCAATTAAATGGAGCCAAGGTGTTTTCTAAGATGGACCTAGCCACAGGTTTCCATCAACTTCGCATAGCCGAAGAATGCATACCTTTGACAGCCTTTAGAGGTCCTGACATATTCTACGAATGGCTGGTAATGTCGTTCGGCCTATGCAATGCTCCAGCCTACTTTGTTGACTTGATGAATAGAGTCTTCCAAGATGTTTTTAAAAAATTCATCCTAGTCTTCATTGATGATATCTTAATCTATTCTAAAACTAAGGAGGAGCATGAAGGACATATAAGGGAAGTATTGGAGATTCTACGAAGAAATGTTCTAAAAGCGAAATTTTCCAAATGCACATTTTGGCAAGAGGAAGTAAAATTATTAGGCCATGTTGTGTCGAAAGAAGGAATTGCTGTTGACCCAGGTAAAATTGCCGCTATTCGAGATTGGAAGCAACGCAGTACACCCACTGAAGTAAGAAGCTTCCTAGGATTGGCTGGATATTATAGGAAATTCGTCAAAGACTTCTCCAAACTGTCTGGCCCATTAACAAAACTCACCAAGAGACACACCAAGTTCATCTGGACAACAAAGTGTGAGGAGGCCTTCCAAAAGCTAAATGTGAGTCTGACCACTGCTTCCGTACTTACCATCATCGATGGCAACCAAGATTTAGCCGTCTACACCGATGCTTCTCAAAGTGATGGTCTTGGCGCAGTATTGATGCAAAGAGGCAAAGTTGTTGCCCATGCAAGTCGTCAGTTAAAGCCACATGAAAAAAATTATCGTGTCCATGACTTAGAGTTGTTGGCCGTAGTCTTTGCTTTAAAGATTTGGAGACATTATCTTTTGGGTGAAAAGTTTGAATTATTCACAGACCATCAATCTTTGAAATATCTCTTCGATCAAAAGAATTTGAATTTAAGGCAGCAACGATGGCTAGAATTTCTTGCGGTTATGATGTTGACATCTTATATACTACGGGGAAAGCCAATGTTGTGGCAGATGCACTCAGTAGAAAGGATGCAATTGTTGCAAGCCTCATTGTTACCCCTTCTTTGATTGACAAAATTTCTTCTCTTCAGAAAAATGATGTTTTTATTCGAAAAATTATTGAAAGAATTCAAGAAGGTGAAAACACGAACTTCCAAATAGATGGCAAGGGTGTTCTTAGATTTCAAGGGCGGATTTGTGTTCCAAGTATCACAGAGCTCATAAGGGAAGTTTTGGATGAAGGTCACAGATCAAAGCTTAGCATCCATCCAGGCGTGAGAAAGATGTATCAAGATCTTAAGCGCACGTTTTGGTGGAAGGCTAGGTAGTGGGATATATCCATTTTTGTGAGTAGATGTCCTACATGCCAACAAGTAAAGTGCGATCAACAAAAGCTGGTAGGATTGTTGCAACCATTGGAGGTTCCAAATTGGAAGTGGGACCAAATCTCCATGGATTTTATAGATGGTTTTCCCCGTTCTAGGAAAGGAAATGACAGCATATGGGTGATCATGGATCGCTTCACCAGGACCGCTCATTTCATACCTGTCAAGTCCACTAGAACTGCTCAAAGTCTGGCGCAAATTTATTGCAAAGAAATCGTTAGGCTACATAGGTAATAAAACTAAATCTTTCCTTTTCATCATTATCTGAATGAAAATTTTCATTTTCTAATTAAATAATAAAAGAACAATCTTTTGTTTTAAACAGAGTTCCTCGTAGCATTGTTAGCGACCGTGATCCTATCTTTGCTAGCAAATTTTGGGAAGCATTCCAAAATGAGTTGGGAACGAAGTTAAATCTTAGTACCGCATATCACCCTCAGACAGATGGCCAAACTGAGACGGTGAATCGCATTCTTGAGGATCTATTGCAAGCTTGCATACTCAATTTTGGAGGTTCTTGGGAGGATCACTTGCATTTAGTTGAATTCTCTTATAACAATAGCTATCAAGCAAGTTTGAAAATGTCTCCATTTGAAGCCTTATATGGTAGGCCATGTAGATCGCCAGCATGTTAGGTTGAAAAAGGGAATCGTCTAGTATTGGGTCCAGACATGGTCCGAGAAGCTTCAGACAAAGTTGATTATATTAAGAAGCGATTATTGGAGGCCCAAAGCAGACAAAAGAGCTATGCAGATGTAAGAAGAAGAGAGTTGGCTTTTGAAGTGGGTGACTATGTCTATTTGAAAGTTGCTCCAATGCGAGATGTAATCCGTTTTGGAAAGACAGGAAAATTAGAACCTAAATTCATCGGCCCCTTCCCTATTCTTGAAAAGATTGGTACCCTAGCTTACAGAATTCAGATGTCCGACTGGTTGCCTGGGGTGCACGATGTATTCCGTGTATCTTAACTTCGAAGGCATATCCATGATCCGGATCTAGTTGTGGAGGAAGCAGCGCAACAAGATTTGGAGATTACCCCAAGCCTTGCAGTGAGAAGGGAGCCAGTGAAAATTATTGGCAAAGAGACTAGAGAACTGAGAAATAAAAGAATCAACTTAGTCAAAGGGCAATGGAGTGGTGATCCCAGAGACTGCACTTGGGAAACTGAGGAGAGTATTAAACAAGCCTATCCCAATTGCATGGTGGATATCTCCGATTAGATTTGTTTTGAGGTACGCTTAAAATATTTTACATTCTCTGTGTTGGTTCCTACTCTTCTATTTTCCTTTTTCCTTTTCGAGGACGATAAGTTCTTAAGCGGGGGAGATTGTAACAACCCGGAATTTGGGGCCAATTTAAAATTTTTATTTTAGAAATTTTAAGGGATTTTGAATATTTGAAATAAATTATTTTAAATAATAACGACCAGAAATTTATTTTAATTGAAGTTAATATGAATATATTTAATTTAATTATGAAAGGAATTAGAAATAGCACGGTAGTTCGAAAAGTCAAATATGAACTTTGACTGTCTGTATAGGATGCAGAATAAATCGGATTTAAGTGAAACCAAAAATATTAGAATCTATTTAAAAATATCTTTCCAACTAATCAGAAAAATCAAAATTTCATAGCGAGAATCAAAAGTTATGGCCATTTGAAATTTCAGAATAGTCGCTGTAGAATTTCTATATATTTTTAATATTAAAAATAGCCATTTTGGAAACGACCTCGGTTTTCGATGAAACCACTTTTGTTGGATTCGTAATGTCAAATTATTGCTAAGTTTAATTTTTCACAATTTTTAGAATTAATTTGTGACCATGGAAAAAGATTTCAGTTTGGTCAATTTCGGTCGATTTTAATCGACTTGAAAAAGGTCATTTTTCAAACAGTCTCAGAATTCGACGAAATTAATTTTGTTAGGACTGTATCGTCAAAACAAAGCCAAAAATAATTTTTCTGAATTTTTCTGAGTTCGTATGTGGCCCCGGTAAAATTAAAAAGTACATTCGTATTTAATAATAAAGATTTATTTTAAAAATAAAAGAAACATGCTGTAAACTTCAGAATTAGACTTCGGCACTAGCGCCATTGCGTTCTGAAGACGTCAAAACCTATTGTTTGACAGTCGTTGGGCTCCGTTTGGAGATCGGATGGAAAAACCCTAATTTCTAGAATTAACTAAATTAAAAATTAAAAAGGAGAATTAAAATACGGCCTACGGTATAAATACCCGTATACCACTGTTCACCCTCTCTCTTGTTTCAAAGCCGCCCCCCCCCCTTTTCTTCATCAAATTTTCTTTCCCCGATTTCTCCTCCTCCACTTGATTTCAGAACTCGCCGTAGTGTAACTTTCCGAAGCCCTCTCTCCCCTCTTCGATCTAATACCAAAACCGAACCTCCCCGTACCCTGTAGCCGCCGCCCCACCCCCAAACACCGCCGCCATCGAACTGTGCTAGGCCCCACAGACACAGCCGCGACCACCCATCTCCCCGGCGATCGTTCCCCCCTCCTAGCCCTCCAACGTCACGCAAACATCTCTGAAAACCATTGATCCAATCTCGAGTTATTTTGATTTAAAGTTATGAACCAATTTCTGAAATAAACAGCTTGTTCTTGAGGTATCATTTCTTGAGATTCCAGCACTTATAAGTGTTGCAAATTGAAATTTAATAATTAAAAATTCATAATTAATTGATACGAACTCCGAATCTGATAATTTCAGATCCGACGGAACCGTGAAGACGTATAGAGGTTGGTGAAATTGATTGCGACCATTTCTGAATTTATTTGGATTTTTAATTCCGCTTAAATCAATCTCAGAATTCTGATTTAAATAACTAATAATTAATTCAATTATATTGCATGCTCATAAATCATGTTGTATATATGAGTAGTTCTGATTTGTGATTTATGAATATGTGTTGATTTGTTTTGGGAAGTTGTATGACCACATTTCTAGCTATTGATAATGAGAGATCTGAAATCATATGTTGTTTCATACACTTGAATGCCAATTAAAACTTTCTAGTTGGATCTAAAATATAGAACCATGCTTCTACCCCCCAGATCTACTTTTCTGTTATGCAGATCTATCTTATTTAGTTCACGTACATATCCTGTATTAGAGTAAAGATCTAACATTTGGTATAATTCATAGATCTTGAATTGGTTTGTTTATATAAAATGAAAAGATTCAATTTTTATTGAAAATGAAAAGATTTACTTTTTGTTAAAAGAAAAAATCAGTATTTGTTCGTAAAAGAAATTACATTATTTTTAATGTAATTAAAGTATGATATTACATCGTAAAAGAAATTACATTATTTTTAATGTAATTAAATTAGGATATTACACCGTAAAAGAAATTACATTTTTTATGTAATTAAAGAGGAGAATTTACACTGTAAATTAAAGGTACATTTTTTTTGTATGTAACTTAAGAGTAAAAATTTACATTGCAAAGTAAAAAGCAAGATTTGACATGTAATACAAATTACATATTTTTATTAAGAAGTAGAATTTGCAGTGTTATTAAAATTACATTTTTATGTAATTATAGGATAAGAATCTACTGTCGTAATGAAAAATACATTTTTATGTAATTAAAAAGAGAAATTTGACATTGGAATCAAAATCACATTTTTAATGTAATTTAGAAAGATAGAGTTTTTCACTATGATGTTAATTACATTTTAATGTAATTAAAAGGTGGGATTTTACATTAAGTAAAAAGCAAGATTTGACATGTAATACAAATTACATATTTTTATTAAGAAGTAGAATTTGCAGTGTAATTAAAATTACATTTTTATGTAATTATAAGATAAGAATCTACCGTCGTAATGAAAATTACATTTTTATGTAATTAAAAAGAGAAATTTGACAATGGAATCAAAATCACATTTTTAATGTAATTTATAAAGATAGAATTTTTCACTATGATGTTAATTACATTTTAATGAAATTAAACGGTGGGATTTTTCATTGTAAGTAAAAAGCAAGATTTGACATGTAATGGTTATTATATTTTAATGTAATTAAGAAGTAGAACTGGACATTGGAATTAAAATTACAATTTTAATGTAATTCAAACAAGATAGAATTTTTCACCGTAATGTTAATTACATTTACAATGTGACTAAAAAGAAGATTTTACAATGCAATTAAAAGGGAGATTTTACAGTGTAATTAGAAGAAATAAAAGAATGAAATGCAGCGTTGAATTATATTTACATTCTAATGTAATTAAAAGAAATAAAAGAATGAAATGCGAGGTTGAATTATATTTACATTTTAATGTAAATAAAAGAAATAAAAGGGAAGAATTCATCATTGAATTGTAATTTGCATTTTTCATGTAAATAAAGGAATGGAAGAATGAAGAATGAAAGTGGGCATTGTAATGGAATTTAAATTTTTATGTAAAAAAAAGTTAAACATTTTATATTTATATATAAAAATAATTAAAATCAAACGAATCGAGCGCGGTAGTTCGCGTTTTGAAGTCGTACCTTTAAGCGACTATATCGAAAGATCTGACCGTCGGATTTTCCCAAAACAGAAACCTTTAGGACCGCTTTAGGAAGATCTTTCCAACGATATAAACTTAGTTAAAATCCAAAGATTAGATTTTTAGGAATGTGTAAATCAAAATTGGTTGAAAACAGCGCTAGGGTCGCCCTTTGACCCGAAGCGTCGTTAAGTAAAAGATTTAACTATTTCAAATAATTAGAAATAAGAATTAGTCGTTATAAAACAATAATAACGATATGAAATGATTCCTCTAATTATGTATGCGAGAATTATTTGGAAAATCCGAGTTAAATCTCATTCCAAGTATTCAAATGACGTTAAGAATAGAAGTTTGGAAGATGACGATTGAAGACCGTCAATCTTCCCATCAAATGGACAGCGATCGAGGCCCTGAATTGACTTGCTCCCAATTCAAAGGTCATGGTCATTGTCCAAACGAACATGTTGATTGCACGGATATGCGGGTACCTCTTTTCCGTACTAGACATACAGGATGAGGGTATCTCCAGTTTCGTTCAGACCTAGAACGGGCTCATAAATGGAAGGTGTGTCCGATAGTGTACTCCTTTATATTGTACTTGTTGATTTTCTGCCGAATGTATGAATGATTGGTGGCAGAGAATTCATTCTCTTGCTTAACACCCTTTTGTATATTTTGGCAAAGGATTGATAGTGTGATATGGAGTGACAGTGTGGCATACCAAGATGCAATGATCAAGGTTTCTTGTTGAAAGGCAGAACCTTGTGGTAACGATCAAAGCATAGCTTGAATAGGCATAGCTTTGTGTATTACGTAGCTTCACGAGCCTCACAACCCGGTTGAGTCTAAAATGGGTGAAGGGAACACAGGAAGAGCGGCATGTTTCTTTCTAGCTAGAAGTGGTGTTTGGGTGTTTACATGGCCCGACATTTTATTTATGTGGATGATGGAATGAGGCGCCTCGGATATTAGGTCCTATAGGACCGGGAAACGTGTGTTCAGGAATAACTAATCCGCAAAATTATATGTGTGGACTGGCCCTGCAGCTTTCCAAGGGTTCACTGCGGGGGATCTTGAGACATTAGCTAGAGTGTCTCGAATCGGTAAGGACCTCCTCCCTAGCCTTGACTCATGATGGAAACCAAATTCCAAATACGACTCTACGAATTTGATTGTATTACTAGTATGGAGGCATAGTAGTATGGGGTACTTTGCTTCCTAGGATTGATACATTTATTTTGAAATGTTTTTATATACACTAATGATAATAGTAGATTCGTATTTATTGTATTTAGCATGTTTAATCATCATAAGGTAAAACTCTATCCTCTAGTTTGCGTTGCATTGTGTGATGGGACTTGAGTCTTATGGTGATTCCATTTTTCCAAAAGCATTGCATTGTTTACAATTTACTTTTTTATTTGTTATGTCACCTTAAATTATGCACGACAATCCACTGAAATAAACCCGTTCCACATTAGCGGCGTGGTCTTTGGATTTGCCTTATTACTATTAGTTAGAGTAGTTAAGAATTCTCACACCAGTCCCATGACTGACTCGTAGTCTGTTTTCACCTTTGCAAACTTGGATGCCCTCTTTTCCACACGGGCAACCAAGTAACAAGTTTCACTTTCCTTGGAGTTGTTGTCTTTGGAGCTTTCTTGGAGTTGCTTAGTTGAGGTGATGATTTGGAGCTATAAAGACTATCTATCATGTATCTTTGTTGCATTTTATCTTTAGACTTTGAGACATCCAAACTTATTTTATTTCCAGTTGTTCTATTTTGAAGTTGAAAACTTATTTCCTTTTGCTAAAACTTGATGTAATAATTTAGGACACTATGACTGTGGAATTCTGTGGTTGATGACATTCATATTTCCGCTGCTATGATGTTGTTACTCTATAGTTTTCCTATGCTATGTTGTACCTGTGATCTATATTATTGTATTTATGTTGTATACCAAATGATTAATCCTAACTTTCATTCCGTGGAAGTTTGGGGTTATCACAATTCATGCCCAATCTAGATTAATATCCCAATTTACAGTTCATGTGAAAACTAGATTTAATATTCTAGTTTACCGTTTATGTCCAAAACTTAGTTTACTGGCCAATTACATACTTGCGGCTGATTAAAATTTATCATTTGTGCCCAAGTCTAATATGCATGTAAATCATTCATTATTATAGCCAATTTAGATTATGTCAACATATTTATTATGCCAAATTAACTTAATTAAGCTACGCCCAATCCCCGCATCATAATCGTACGTATAACATGATTTCACAAGTTTTCTATGTACTTATGAAATGACACTAACAAAAGGAATAGGGGATAAGCACAAGAATTGATACGAAAGAATAGGCATGCAAAAATAATGGCTCCAACAGGTTCGATGTACATAATAGTGAATAGGAATAAACTGGCCAAGTTACACACTAAATATGAGATCCAACATAATCAAGGGAATAGGCATAGGTGATATGATCCAACATAATGCCAGTTCAAGGTACAGCATGATTGGTTAATTATAACAATGGGAATAGGCATAAGCATCTAACTACAATAGTTATAGGCAATTAATCACAACAGTCATGGGCGACTAATCACAATAATTTCTTAATCAATGTCATAGGCAATAGTCTCATAGTTATGAATCATAGTCGTGGGCAACAGTCTCATAGTCACGAATCATAATCATAGGCAATAATTTCATAGGCAACGGTTCATGGCCATAGTCTTAGGCGAAGGTCTCATAGTCATAGTCATAGGCAATAGCTTCATGGGCAACAGTTACATTGTCAAGAACCATAGTCATAAATCAAATCCAAAGGCATAGATAACTTTAGATTTGACATAAGCATGAATCAAAGATAATTAACTTGGAAATAGGTATAGTTCTATATTTTGATTTATTACATTCACGATTCCAATTACACGTTCAAATCTAAGGAATAACCGAACTTACAAAGAAGGAATTCTTGATTTCTGGAATCTGAATTCTAAGTTGGAATGCTCACCTTTGATGTAGATCATTGTTCTTATAATTCAGATTTGATTCACTTTATAGCTTTCTAGTTTTCTTTTTAGTTGAAAGAGAATGGTGGCTGTCCTAGGTTGAGTATGGCGTTATGACGGCTCTTAGAATGAATTTGTGTGATTTTAGGGTTGAGTGCTAGGTTGTTTATATAGAATTTCAATTTAATTAAAGCTGTCGGATGAACCTAGAGTTAACCACAACCATTCAGTCAGGATAGGGTGACACCTCAGCCCTAATGACTCAGCAAAGAGTCAGAAAGGACTCAGCAATGAGTCACAGTACGGATCAGAACACACCAGAAAGTTGTGTAGGTTTCCAGCCCGACCTGGGCGCACTTGGCAGGTGCTCCAGTGCAATTTTTGCACTGGCGCACTTCCCAAGTGCTCCAGTGCATTTATATTTTTTTCTTCTTTCGGTTTTCTGCCTAACTTCGTTCGTCCATATCTTCTTCATACGGTGTCCGATTTACGCAAACTTGGACTCTATCTCAAGCAGAATTCCAAGACGAACGCAATGGCATAATCCGTTTCCCTTAATTCTCGCATTTGAAATTAACTGTTCTTTGATTATATCTTATGTCCTGCTTTAAAAATGCGGGGTGTTTCATTGCTCCTTCTCCCAAACCCGCAATACTCATCTTCCCCTTCCAGTAAACATGCGACTCAATTCCTGTAACGCACGCCATTTCCGCCACTTCTTGCTTCTCCTTTTCCTCCTCCTTTTCATAAATCAAAAATCGGACTTCACCATTACACTCCCCATCGCAATCTCGACAACATCAAATAAAAAACGAACTCGCACCTCCTTTACCATTTCCGTCGTTCTCCCCTCCCAGCGTTGTACAGGAAAAAGATGTGATCCTTTTTGATGTCGTTCACCACAAAAATCTCCACACAACTGCTATTTGTCTCCACAAACTCAATCGAAACCTCCAGATGTTGAATCGACGCTTCCGTTCCAAGAAAATCAGAACCCTAGCCTTACTGCTCAAAACTTGAGCAATAGAATACTGCATCATACTATATAAAACCAGCACAGAAACAAAGCTCTTCACTTGCTGAATCCAAATATGCATACGTTATTATTTACATGATTTTCCATAATTTTGTATTGATTTTTAAACCTCGCTTTGTATGAAGAAATGAAAGAAACAGTGGCGGTGCGATGTTTCTAAGTCTTTTGACCACGGGAAATTTCTGTTTAGGGTTTAGGGTAAGGGAGGGTATTTATAGGATAAAGAAATTATTATTTTATCGAATATTATATTAATTTATATTATAACGATGTTTGTATTTGTCATTAAAAATCCACATGATCACACACTATATTCAAAAATCATGAAAATGGGCATGCAGCTATACTCCGACATTACAGACCCAAAGAAACTAGTTTTGTCGAATTCCGATTCCGTTTGCTCACACAGCGTATTTTTAAAGTCAAATTATCGATTGTTTTTCACATTAAAACTGTACAGCCACATAGTGACTTCAAATATCACGAAAATTTAAATCTAGCAATAATTTAATATTGTGGATCCAACAAAATTAGTTTCGTCGAAAACGGAGGTCGTTTGCAAAACTGACTATTTTTAAAGCTTTAAATAAACCAATAAATATATTAATATATTTAAAAATAATTACATTAAATAAAAACAATTTAATACCATCATATATTTTCACATAGAATATTTTCTAGCTCCAAAATAAATATATCGGGATTTATAATTCGATATTCTAAAATCAGATTTAATCGATATTCAATTTAGAATAGAAATCCTTTTATAATATAATTAAATCGTTATAAATTATAAAGGAATTCCATAGCGACTATTTTTAAATTTGATTTGGACATAACTCTCAATCTACATGACGAAATCCCGATTTTTCACTTCCATTAGAAAAATATCGTTTACTAGGTCCGAATGTTTCTTGTTTCACAGAAATCCGGCTAAAAACGAATCATGTATATTCTTTTAAAGTTCGAATCGCCAAATTACGATCTGCAACGCCATTTCGGGTTCGATTATAATTATAATATAAATTATACGTTCAACTAGCATTTATAAATAAATTCGTTAATATAATTCAATTCTAAACTAAATTATGTATTCTATATTGTCCAATTCACACAATATTGTGAATTCTATTATTTCCGACTATTTCAAAATTAAATATATTATCCTATTATTTATATTAATTAAATATTCAATATTATTAAATTAAACGACCATTTAAATCTCTAAATCACTATTTAAATAATTAAATAAATTAATTACTATACCGTAAAAATATGGGACACTACACAAATAATTAGAAACAATTCTGTTTTTATTATCACCAATTTATAGTTAATTCCTGTTTGTTATTATTCGTGATTTGTTCTGTGCTGAATGTAGTATATAGATCTATTTGTTTGGTGATGTTATGTAGTGATATAATTGTCAAAACATATTGATTTGTAGTGATAAAATTTGTTAGAAACATATAGATCGATTTGCAGTGGTAAACTGAGTAAAACAAAAATATATAATTTTTGTTTAGATAAGATGATCAAATTATAATCATTGGACAAGGTCTATCATTTTATTAGTTAAAATAGTGAAACTAAGAATTATCCTTTTTGGGTTATTAGAATAGTTGATTTAAAATAATTGTCACCTTGTTATTTGGAATAATTGGACAAAACTTGTCATTTTTGTCAGATTGGAACTATTGGGCAAAAATCATCATTGTTGTCAAGATTAGAATAGTTGTTTTAGGAATTGTCATTTTTGTTTAAAATAAATTGGTCAAAACAAAAATGAACAGTTTGTTTAAATAAAATTTTATCTATTTGTTGAATTAGAATTTTCAACAAATATGAAAACACCATTTTTTTATCTATTTGTTGAATTAGAACTTTCAACAAATATGAAAACATCAATTTTTGTCTATTTGTTGAATTAGATTTTTCAACAAATTAGAAAACATCAATTTTTTTATTTGTTGAATTAGAATTTTCAACAAATATGAAAACATCAAATTTTGCCTATTTGTTGAGTTAAATTTTCAACAAATATGAAAACATCAATTTTTGGATATTTATTGAATCAGAAATTTTCAACAAATATGAAAACATCAATTTTTGGATATTTGTTGAATTAGAATTTTCAACAAATAGAATGTAATAACCCAAAAATCCGAGCCAATTTAAAATTTTTATTTTGGCAATTTTATTGAATTTTGAATATTTAAAATGAATTATTTTAAATACTAACGAAGGAAAATTTATTTTCGACGAAGTTAAAACAAATAATTTATTTTAATTATATAACGAGCCTGAAATGGCGCGGTAGTTTGAAAATTCGATTTCGAATTTCAAATGAATATACAAAATTCGTTTTAAGTCGGAATTGAGCGAAACAAGAAATATTTGAATCTGTTTAATCATATCTTTCTAACGGATGTAATAAACTGAGATTTCACTTTAGAAGTTGAAAGATATGTCCAGTTTAAAATTCAGAAAAGCCGCTGTGGAAATTTTTTTTTTTAATATATGTAAAGGCCTTTGAAAATGGAAATTTTGCAAACGACCTCGGTTTTCGACGAAACCACTTTTGTTAGATCCGTGATGTCAAGTTATGGCTAGATTCCAAAATTCGTAATTTTTTGAATCAATATGTGAGCGTGGCAAAGGAAAACGCGTTTGACCAGTTTTAGTTGATTTTAATCGATTGGAAAATGGCCATTTTCCAAACGGTCTCAGAAATTGATGAAATTAGTTTTATTAGGACCGTATCGTCAATACGAAGCTAGAAAATATTTTCGGGAATTTTTAGAGTTTGTGTGTGGCCCCGGTAAATTGAAATACGCGTTCAAATTCAATATATAGATTTATATTTTGATTTGGACGAAAACTGATCGTAACGGCCGAATTGGCTTATGCAACATATCCTATTGTGTTCAGAATGGGGGTAATTAGCTAGGGACGACAGTCGTTGGGTTCGATTTGGATTTCAAATGAAAACGTAACCTTTTAAAAATTCAATTCAATTAAATATATATAATATAACTTTGGTCAACCCTTTTCTCTCCCTTACCCCCCACCCCGTCGTTACTTTCAAAAGAGAAAACAAAAAAAAGGGAAAACGATCGAAGGAACATGCTCCTCCTCCAGCCTCCCACCGCCACCGCGCCCTTCCCCGGAGGCCCCCTCCCTCGGCCCACCGCTCCTTCGCACAACCCCCCCTTCAACCTCGACCTCCTCCTCCTTCAACTCGCCTGAACCCCCCATACCCAAAATCGAGCCCCACCCGAAACCCTAGGCCGCCGCTGGCCATCAGCAAACCCCCCTCCGACATCGCTCACTCTCCTCTCCGCCCTCTTCTCCCTCCGGTGAAAGCCAAGCCCCAATCCCCAATTTGAAAACCCCCTCCTCTAAGCCCACCACCGTCGGCTAACAGCCTCCTCGACCACCGCGACGCCATTGACCCCCCCCCCACGCTGTAAGTTTTTATTATTTGTTTTATTTATTTATTTAATTTTCTTTTCTTTCTTCCTTTTTCCTTCTTATTCTCTCCTTTTAGTTATATATAAAAACTGATGTCGATTAGTTATTAAAACTGAAATTAGAGTTGTTTTTGAAAATATTTATACATCATATTAAAAGTTATGATTTTATTTATATAAACAACAAATTAAGAAAGACATGATTTTTCAAAATAAAACGACATGATTTTTTTTATCACAAAGATGAGATTTTTAGATTAGAAAAATTCAATTCTTAGTTTGAAGAAAATCCGATTTTTAGGTAAGAAAAATATAATCTTGTTATGAAATGGTTTAGAAGACAAATATGATTTTGATATAAATAATCTTAGAGATAAAGAATAGATTTTTATTTAGAAATAGAAAAGAATGGATTTTTATATATGAAAAGATTTCATTTTTAGTTAGAAGAAAGATTTGATTTTGAAATGAATAAAGATTTGATTTTTAATATATATAAAGATGAGATCTTTATAGATGTAGCAATATAAAGATACGACATTTATATTAAATATTTTGAGATAAAAATATAATTTTTATTATGAATAGCAAGTTAAAAATAGAATTTTTATCTATATAGTAGCGGTGTAAAAATAGAATTTTTATCTATATAGTAGCGGTATAAAAATGTGACTTTAATCCATATAGAGTGATTATAAAAATGTGATTTTTATATATGTAGTGGCTACGGTCAATGAAAGCGATAAAAGGTGAGTGGCGAAGATTTCCTACATATGAAGAGTCGTGGCGTTTGGTTTAGCTAGTCGGTGAGAACTCGTCACTTTTATTTTAATTTCTAGTTGAAATATATACTAGGATGCAGACGGTGCTTAGTAGCACCCGACACCCGTCGTCCACAGACCATGGATGACTTGTTTGTTTGGTTGCTATGTTGTGAAATTTGATTGTGTGATTTAGAATGAAATAAAATATTTTATAGTGGAAAATATTTTATAGTTAAAAATATAATTTTTAACGTGTATATAAAATAAATAATTATAAACAAATCGGAGGTTTGTTTATATACACTGATTTGATTGATATTGATTGGGACGATAAATTTTACACATCGCCCAACTACACAAATAAAATATGTGTTTGTTGATATGAAACCCCCACACGGGTATTGGGATGATATTCGATGTACACTAATCCCGATTGTTTAGTTGTATGTCAATCGATGGATTGACAGACTGTGTAAGCGTTAATTATTTGTATTTAATGCTTATGCAGTTGTGTGGTGCACTCTAGATGATGGTTGATGATTTATCGTTGCTGTGGTATACATGTGTTGTAGGGAATCCATATAATAAACATTATAAGGTAATTGATTGGGCCTCATTCCAATTCAGAAAATAAATTCATGTGTTGAATAAAAGCCGTGTTGATTAGATTGACGCCATTTTAACGTGAACGATATTTATATCGATTTTATTCATTTTATAATGAACATCGAAAGTGATTTCAAAATCTGATATTTTGAAATGAATTGAAATTCAAATTAAATTGAAAAGATTTGAAATTCGAATTATTTAGAAATGAATTGAAATTCGAATTAAATTGAAATAAACTGAAATTCGAATTAAATTGAAAAGAATTGAAATTCAAATTATATTGAAATAGAATTGAAATCATTTTGAATTGAATTTAAAACATATTGAAATTGAACTGAAATCGATTTGATTTGAAACCGATCTGAACTGAAATGGATTTGAATTGAAATCGAGTTGAAATGAATTTAAAACGAATTTATATTGGAAAGATTCAATTTTGATTTGAATTTGAGATGGAAGTTGAAATCGTTTTGAAAACGAATTTAAAACAATTTATAAAATACGTTTTAAAAGGAAATCGACGAAATATATAATATTATATATATATAATGGCATGAATAGAATGCGCCGCGCTGCGGCAGTTCGCGAACTTTGACCATTGACTTCGAACGGATATTACGGGAGATCCGACCGTCGGATTCTCCTAAAACCAGAACCGTTGGGTTCGTATCGAAAAGAGCTTTCTAACGAATATTAGAGATTTGAAATATAACGGATGGATTTGGAATTATATCCAAATTAAATTTGGAAAAGGTCGCTATAAGTGCAGTTCGATGGCCGTTGATGGATATCGACTGTACAGGCCTTGATAAAATTATTAAAAATAGTAATAATATATGTAAAATCATAAAAAATGATTTGTGAAGAATTGGGATGAAAAAATCCATATTTGAAAAGATAAAAATATACTTTTATCGAAATGAACTGGATTTGAACTAGAATAATAATTCATTTATTTTTAAAATAAATAAATTGGATTTGAAATGGTTTTGAAAATAACCAGAATTTTCAATAATTGAATTGGAATGGATTTTAATCAAAATTGTCTTTGGAGTATTTCGATGTTGGGTTTCGTGATTGTACAGATATTGTTCTGGGAATTTGAAAGATATATTAATATCGTTATTTCCAATACGATATTTGTTGGTCGTAGAATTTGATATTGAATATAAGCCGATATATTTTCTATTCAGAGCCTTGTATTTAATATCAAATGTGATTTTGGTTTGTCGTGGATGGTGTCTTCATTAACACTGTCCTTAAACCCAGTTGAGAAAAAGATTAAATCTTTTTATTTGGATTTAATGAAGTATACAATTAAATAATATTTAATTGGAATTGAATTGAAATTGATTTTTGGGTTTATCGTGAACGGTGTTTTAAATAACATTTGTTCTTTAAGCCGATAATGGAATGTGATTTGGGTTGTCGTGAATGGTTTCTTTAATAATACTATTCTTAGACCCAACGGAGTTAAGAAAATCAGAAACTAACTGGAGATTAGTTAAGTTGAATAGTTTCTTGGGTATTGATCTGATGTTGGTTTCGGCCTTCGGGGTTAATATTTAGGGAACTGTCCTCTTACTAATTTACGGTTAGGGACTGATTGAAATGTGATGTGATTTTGGGGGTTATCGTGAACCGTGTTTTAAAGTACATTGTTTCTTTAACCCAGTTAAAGATTAAAACCAAGTGGAGTTTTAATGAATCTTTAATTAGATTGAAATGATCGAGAATGGAGTATCACTAGTTTTGCTCCAAGCGATAGTTAAATCTTTAACTAGATTTGAACGTGAAATGGTAATTAACTTTACCGATAACACCGTGGTGTTAGATATGAAGCATTGCCAGTTTTACTTCATGGGATGAATAGGTTGGGATTGGGAAATAAAATAAATAATTACTTCGGTGTGGTTCGCTAATCCCGACTAGTTTGAAGTGATATTCAAAGGAAGATTAAAGAATAAATTTAAAAGAATTTATCTTTGATGAAATTAATGGGAACCTTTCCCTAAGAATGTGAAATTTAGGAACTTACTATAGGTTAGCTAAGAAGAATGGTTTCCTAGGTATTGATCTGATGTTGGTTTCGGCCTTCGGGTTTAGTATTTGGGGAATTGTTCTCTTACTAATTTACGGTTAGTGACTGACGAATTGGAATGAGGTGTATGTTGTGTTTGTGTAACACTTGTTTATTATATACGCGAGTTAATCAGAAAGACCGGGTTTATCCCATTCTGAATAACTGATTCGACGTGGTGTCGAGTATGAAGACGGTGGTTGAAGACCGGAAGTCTTCACGTCGTTTGGGTGACTACTGATGATCTTGATTGGGCCGTACACCAAAGAGGAGGGAATCAGTTAGTGGTCGTCCAAACGTACTTGGAGATCGATGGATATGCGAGGTACAAGGTACCTCCGGTTTCGTTCAGACCCAGAACGGACTTGTAAATGGATTGTGTGTCTGACATCGGATTTCATTCTGTGTGATTGATATCGGTTGCATAGCATGAATTGCCTGTGTGGCATGCCTAAGTGGCAATTGATCAAGGCTTCTGTTGAAAAGCAAAGTATTGTGGTTGATGATCAAAGCACGGCCTATGTGGCATAGCTTTGTGTAGCGTTGATTCGTGAGCCTCACACCCCGGTAGTGGACCAGAAACGGGAGAGGACCTCGGGGAGGATATGCGTTTCCTTTTAGCTAGAAGTGGCGTCAGTGGTTTTACACGCCCTGACGATTTTGACTTATGTGGTTTTTGCTGTTGCGAGGCGCCTCGGATTTATCGGTGACTATGTGAAGCCGATGGAGTCATTTGTTGACTCATTGACACCGCAAAGGGTGGGGAAACGTTGTGTTCAGGCATTTTAATCCACATCGGTGGACCAGCCCTGACGATCCAAAGGTCACTCGAGCTCTTACCTGAGACACGGGCTTCATCGTCTCAAATCGGTAGTGGACTATCTTTTGCCTCGGTTCACGGATGCAAATCCAACTTCCAATAGGTGACATGAGCGGTTTTGATTGTAGATCCTAGTATGGCGACATAGTGGGATGGGGCGCTTATGCCGTCTATGATTGATACTTATGATTTGAAATTGTTTTTACGCTATACACTTATAGTAATAATAAAACATGAAATTTCACGTATCAAGCATTCTTGGCTATTATAAGGTAAAAACCCTATCCTCCAGCTTCCGTTGCATTATGTGATGGGACCTAGGTCTTATAATAGCTTCATTGTTCTTTATTTAGCATTGCGCTGTTGTTTTATGCACTGGTATTCTTGAGAGGAAACCCGTTCCGTGTTATACGGCATGGTCCCTTGATTTACCTAACTTTAAAATAAAGATTAATAACTGTTTTAGTTCTCACACCAGTCCCATGACTGACCTGGAGTTTATTGTTTTAATCTAAACTCTAGGTGCCCTTATTTTGACATGGGCAGCTAGTAGTTTTGGTTTTGCAGATTTATATTCACAGGATCCTTATTTACAGCTGGAACGATACTCGGAAAGCTCTGTATCCGTGTATTACTTCTAGTTGTATATTGTATCATTTTCCGCTGCTATGTAATGTATTGTAATCTATGATATTTTATAATGTGTAATATTGATTTATACTCTGTATATTCTTGTAATCTGATGGAATAGTTGTTATAAGCAATGAAATGTTCTTCGGTTTGCGTTCTGATTTGTCTTGTCCTCAAAGTAATTCGTTCTTTCTCTTCTCTACGGAGACCGGGGAAGTTCGGGTCGCTTCATTTGGTATCAAAGCTTTGGTTTACAAAGCTCAGAGAACAAGACACGTTTGAACCAAATGAAAGAATTCATCAGAGATTGGATTAGTAATATCCAATGGGAATGACTGGTTAAAGATGGGATTAGTAGTATCCTAGAACGAGTGTGAAGAGTATATTTTTAAATCAAAAACAAATTTTGTTTTGAAAATTAAATTCAGTTATTCGTATTTGAATATTTATTTGTATTGATTTGGACAATCAAGTATATAAAGATTTTAGTATACGTCTGATCCACGTGTATTGAAGCCTCAAATATATTCGCTAGATATAGAATCACACTCTAGTCGCCCGGGTCTGATTCTGACGATGGCGCGCCATCATCAGTGTTTATATTCGAGCGACGAAGGTGGGATTTCTATATATTTCCAATTGACTGGTGTGAGAACCAAAATTAGATAGGGCTTATTGTTGTGATTTGGCATCAAAAATCTGATTTTTGACTATATATCAAAATTATGAATTTGAAAAGCTAATCAACTAATTGATTGCTGGTCATGTTGTTTGATTATTGGTTGAGTAATTAAAATTTGAACCAAATAGTAAATTGTATTGAAAATTTATCGCATTTGCATGCATGTACATGTACTTACATTGAACAGCTCATAGCAAGGAGGGTAGAGCAGAAGAATAAAATTGTTTGCCTGATAAATAGGTACATGTTTACCATAATTTACTGTTTTGTTTGGGTGATGATGATTTTATGAGCCGCTTGGCTTTTTCTTTTTCTTTTGGATTGAAGAAGGCCATGGGAGGCTATATGAAATATCCCGAAGTCCCCGGTGCAGGGGAGGTTATGGCGAAATTTTTCGAAAATTTAGGGTGTTAGCCAAATTTTTGAAAAATTTGAAAAGTTCTTAGAAACTGAAAAGTTGAAGAACTTAAGCCGTAATTAAAATAATGAAAGTTGAGTTGGTTTGTGAAACAACTTTCGGCTTCGTTACTTTTCGGGGACGAAAAGTTTTAAGTGGGGGAGATTGTAATAACCCGGAAATCCGAGTCAATTTAATATTTTTATTTTGGCAATTTTATTGAATTTTGAATATTTAAAATGAATCATTTTAAATAATAACGACGGAAAATTTATTTTCGACGAAGTTAAAATGAATAATTTATTTTAATTATATAACGAGCCTGAAATGGCGTGGTAGTTTGAAAATTCGATTTCGAATTTCAAATGAATATACAGAATTCGTTTTAAGTCGGAATTGAGCGAAACAAGAAATATTTGAATCTGTTTAATCATATCTTTCTAACGGATGTAAGAAACTAAGATTTCACTTTAGAAGTTGAAAGATATGTCCGGTTTAAAATTCGGAAAAGTCGTTATGGAATTTATATATATTTTAATATATATAAAGGCCTTTGAAAATGGAAATTTTGCAAACGACCTCGGTTTTTGTAACACCCCGTAATTCTATTAATATTAATATTCACAAATTAAAGAATAACTAATCTCAGACGTGAGAATTGTGGGAAACAGGTTGCGCCATTGTGTTCGTCTCGGAATTCTGGTCGAAACAGAGTCCGAGTTTGCGTGAATTGGACTTCGTATGAAGAAGTTATGGCCATCGGAAGTTTCAGAAAATTCAAAACAACTCGCAGGAAATTTAAAATTCAAACAGAAAATGCAAAAGCGGGCTGGGCGGGAAAATTCCCGCCCAGGCAGGTCGACTGGGGAGTCGACACTAGTGTCGACCTCCCCCCCCCCCCAGGTCGACTACCATGTCGACCTCCCCCCAGGTCGACTATAGTGTCGACCTGGGTGTCGACCTGGTCAGTCGGCTAGGGTTTTGACTGAGCCCAGTTTTGAGCTGCTGATGTGTCTTTAGGGCTGAGTTGGCAAATTAAACGGTTCAGGTTAGTTCTGAGTTGATATGACGGTCTAAATAAACCCTAAACTCTATAAATACCTAGGTAGTCTCTCACCCTAATTCATATGAAAAATAGAATAGCTACCATCATACCGCCGCCATGGAACTCAGTCTAGCCGCCGCCAACTAAGAAGGAAGAAACGCTAATCAAATTCTAATTCTACTCAACTCTAAAGCAAATCAAGACCCTCTTTTCTTCTCTAATTGTGAGTATGATGATCTTAACAAGATTATTGTTAAACTAATTAGATTAGGTCACGAATGGATTATGAGTAGATGATGTGAATTGTCATATATGTTGTTGTAAACCTTATACTATCATGTATGTTGTAAATCCTATGTTATGTGATGATGATATCCTATATGTTGTAAATCATGCTATGATGATATTGTATTGGTTGAGATTTTCTATGCTAAGTTGTGATGAATCATACATGTTATAAAGTCATGATGTTATTGTCTATGCTAGTTAGTTCATGTTAATCAAATCATATTGTTTGAGCTATGTTGATCTATATGACAAATCACATATGCAAGTGTAGATTATTAGTAAAAGTTATGAACATATGCCATGACATCTATTATGACATCTAGAATTATGCTATGACATATGTGAAATTCTATGCTAGTTCACACCATCATTATGTTGCCTAAAACCCCATATGCAAGTTTATACATAAATTTGGGTTATGATCATATCATGTAAATTGTGCCGTTTAACAAGTTGTCACCTTTAGATCCTTAACATGTGTAGTTTATGCAAGTTTCACCCCTATTATGATTAGATTCATTTTAATTGTCTATATGTTGTGATAATTCATTTTTGTGCTATGAGTTAGACTATTCGAGTCTAACGTATATTCTGCGTTGAATAAGCGAACGTATAAACGTGGGGTAGGGTTAATATTAAGTATTTAATATAAAGAAGTTTGGTTGCAATTGATATTATTTTGCATGCCATGAGTGGATGGCCATAATTGAGTCAATTATGGACATCATTAAAAGTGGACTTAATTAATAATTTAATAGGGAATTATTAAAACTAGGGTAAAAGATTATAAGTGATAATCAATGCTTAGGACACGAGGTTGGACTCGTTTGTGACGTAAACCTGCCCGGACCCGCCCGGAAAATCCAGTGGTCACAAATGTCAGCCCAGTGTGAGAGGTCCTAGGCCTAAACTAAAGCACAATAGTTGTAAAGACACGAGGTTAGACTTTTATGGTGTAAGACTGCCCGGACCCGCCCGGCAAATCCAGCTGCCATAAATGCCAGTCTAATGTGAGAGGTCTTTATGAGGTTATGGCCTGAATGAATTAAGAAATACTTAACAAGATAAACATGTAAAGTAGGACATGGGGGTTAAGTAGGTGCCTTGGGTGGCATGAGGAATCTAGTGGGTGCCCGTAGTGGCAGGTGAAATACGATTAGCAAGACTTAACCAAACACACATGTAAATGAACATGACTAAGAGGGTTAAGTGGGATATACTAGTGGTGACAAGCTTAGGTGGGTAGCTTGTGGGGGCCCATTTCAACCAGTATCCCAAACGTATCTTTGTGGGCTCGACCCAAGTCGAGGATGGGACACGCATACTAGGTTTGACTATAAGAGGCCAAAACGGGGAGCGGTGGCAACACAAGTCCAACGGGTTTCATACGCTTGTGTGGACCCGGGCTGGTAGGTAAGACGTTGTTGCATCGTGTAGGTATAAGCCGTGCATTCTAAAGTTGTATCGGGTTGCCACTTTAGGGGAGTGATACACCCCACTGTAGGGCCAGCACAGGTATCTATGAGTAGGGAGCCGATCGAAAGTGGGTAGTGGGGTACACCTAGTGGAGATAGGGGCAGACGGCACCTATGTAGTCAGCTAGGGGTACGCAAGGCTATTTATATAGTTTCTATGTGAAGTTAGTGGGGTCAACCTTTAGGGTGACTGGTGCAGTGCAGTGTAGTAATGTGCGGTGCAGTGTAGTAACTATTCGTTAGTAATTAGGTGTGCCTTTAACATTATCTTTAACGTTATCTTAAACGTTGTCTTTATCTGCTCTTCCATACCTAATAGTTCATAGACATTTACTTGTCTTCCAGCTTATGCCTTAGTCTAGTTATTTTTATAATAGTATTGTTAGAATTATCATACTCGCCAGACTTTATGTCTGACCCCCTCCATTTCTATCCTTTTCCCCCTCCAGGTCCTCAGGTTGGGCCCAGCTCTAGTGGAGTTTGATTGGATTGCTTCATCTCTCTTTGGAAAGCTTGGACCGTTGAAGTAAAGTCCAGCTTTTTATCTTCTTTAATGGCTATCTGTGTAATGGGGTTATGTATTTTGTTTTTATGAAGATGGATATTGTACTTGACTCTGATTTATGGTTTTATGATGTAATAAACATTTTTAAATTCCGCTGCAATAAAATGAAGTTTTAGTTTCCAAGTACTACTTATTATCTGTCTTGTTGTAATTTTTCTGTTCTATATTCACTTAAAACCTCCATGGAAGTTAATGCATTCCCTTTGTGAGTGACATTAATGGACGTGGGGTGTTACACGTGGTATCAGAGCTTAAGGTTACCAGAACAGATAAATTTTTTAGAAAAACTATTTTTTTCTAAAGTATTTTTGGAAGAAGTGTTCTCAAAAACATGTTTTAATGAGTAATTTAAAGAGGAAAGTTTTTAAGAAAAACATAATCCCCAATAGCCATATCTTTATCTTTCGAATTCTACATTTTGAATCTTTCCTTTTTCGTTTCAGCATGGCTGAAGATCTTAACCTACCTGACGGTGTAACGATACTAGGATGGTATAGGAGGCTATAAGAGGCTAGGGCCGCTGCAGGTCCGGCCAATGTTCCTCCACCACCAGTTGCACCCGTTCCTCCTCCTCCTCCTCGTGTAGATACTTTTGCAAAGACGTGCAAGGAATTTAAGGCTATGGGTCGAAAACCCTTCCAAGGGTCAGAAACGTTTGTGGAAGCTAGAGATTGGCTTAGGGAGGTGGAAGAATTGCTAGAAATCTTTGAAGTAGAAGAAGGGAGGAGAGTTTAATTAGCAGCTTGGTTAATGAAGGGAGAGGCCTCGTTTTGGTGGGAGGTCACTAATGGGGAGCGTCCTGTTGATTCTTGGGCGGATTTCAGACGTAGGTTTGAGGCAAAGTTTCTCTCAAGGGAAGAAGAAAATCTATATATGGAAAGGTTCTTTCCATTGAAGCAAGGAAGCTCATCAGTGAAAGAATATGTCAACAAATTTAATCAGTTGCAAGGTTTGGCTTGGATTTAGTGAACACGCCGGAGAAGAAGGCTCTGAGGTTCGTTAATGGATTGAATGAACCGTTGCAAGGGTTGGCTATGACCCACATCCCTATGGGGGCCACCTTTGAGAAGCTAGTAGACATGGCACTCATGCATGAGGAGAAAGGCACTAAAGCTGATAAGGCACCCAAGAAGAAAGGGGTTCAGAAGAAACCACAATAGCAAAACAAGAAGGGTGGTAAAGACAATAACGGCAAGGGAAAGAAGAAATGCTTTAACTATGGGACACCAGGCCATCTCAGCAAGGATTGCCGAAAGAAAAAGAAGACTGGCTGTTTTCACTGTGGCGAAGCGGGATATCTAGTGAAGGACTGCCCAAAGAAGGGGCAGAGGGCAGGAGCTACCTCGGGAGGACAGGTGCAGGCTCTTATGGCACCAGGGCAGGCAAGGGGACAAGTTCAGGCTCTCGCGGTCCCACCGCTGCAAGAACGAGGTAGAACCATTTCTGTTGAAAGCTTAGTTTTTCTGTTTGATCATCCTGTCCGTACCTTATTCGATTCGGGCGCATCGCATTCGTTTATCTCTACTTCATTAGTTGAATCACTGCACTTAAACACCAGTTTAGTTGAGGATCTCTTAGTTGTTTCGAATCCAATTGGGGGCTCAGCTTATTTGTCCATGATGTGTTTGGATTTGAAAATTTCTATACTTAGCGTTGAGCTTAGATGTGATGCTTATGTGTTGGGCTTCACGGGCTATGGGCTAATTTTAGGAATGGATTGGTTATCCAGAAATAGGGCCGTTCTTGATTGTGAGAGGAGAGTAGTTAGGCTCATGACTCGCCTTGGCAACACTCTCGAAATCTTTTGTAATCCCATAAATTCCGTTATGCTCAGTTATTTAGAATCGCTTGACGCGTCTGAGGAAAATCTACAATCTTTTAGAGTGGTCCGACAATACTCGGATGTGTTTGAGGAGGTGAAGGGCTTACCTCCGAAGCGGGAGATAGATTTTCGGATATATCTTGTGGATAATGCGAAACCAGTATCTTTTCCAGTACGCCACATGGCTCCACGTGAAAGGAGGGAACTCGATAAGCAAGTAAAGGAGTTGCTTGAGAAGGGGTTCATAAGACGAAGTATATCGGAGTGAGTGCTCCAGTAGTATTTGCCACGAAGGTGGATGGGTCCCTTAGACTTTGTGTGGACTATAGAGAACTTAATAAGCTTACTAAGAAGAACAGACACCCACTGCCGAGGATTGACGGTCTCTTCGATCAGTTAGTTGGCGCCTCAGTGTTTTCGCAGCTGGACTTAGCTACTGGTTTCCATCAGTTGAGGGTGGCTGAGGATAGCATAGATAAGACTGCCTTTAGGACTCCGGACGGTTTCTATGAATGGCTAGTGATGCCCTTCGGTTTGACAAACGCCCCTGCATACTTTGTTGATTTGACGAGTAGGGTGTTTAGGGAGTACCTTAACAAATTCGTGGTTGTCTTTGTAGATGACATCTTGGTCTTTTCTAAGGATGAAGAAGAGCATGCCCTACATCTTAGGGAAGTGTTGGAGACCCTACGAGCGCATAATCTTAAAGCTAAATTTTCTAAGTGTCACTTCTGGAGGAAGGAAGTACGATTCCTAGGGCACGTGGTTTCCAAAGAAGGGATAGCTGTGGATCTCGCGAAGGTGGTGGCCATCCAAGATTGGAAGGTCCCTAAAAATGCAACCGAAGTAAGAAGTTTCTTGGGGTTGGCTGGCTACTATAAGAAGTTTATCAAAGACTTCGCAAAAATATCAGCTCCATTGACACGCCTGACGAAGAAGAACCTAGTTTTCACATGGGACGTAGATTGTGATGATGTGGTCCAACGATTGAAAAGAGCTTTGACTTCAGCCCCAGTCTTAGTATTGCCAGACGGGAGTAAGTCGTTTACTGTTTATACTGACGCTTGTGGGACAGGACTAGGCGCAGTCCTAATGCAAGAGGGCAGGGTAATAGCCTATGGTGGAAGGCAGTTGAGAGCGCATGAGAAAAATTACCCTACACATGACCTAGAGTTGGCCGCTATTGTTTTCGCGCTTAAGTCTTGGCGTCATTATCTTCTTGGCGAGAAATTTGAATTATTCACTGACCACAAATCGTTAAAATACTTATTCTCTCAAAAGGACTTGAACTTAAGGCAGCAAAGGTGGATGGAGTTCTTAGCGTCCTACGACTTCGAGATAGCATATACCCCTGGCAAGGGTAACGTGGTGACAGATGCCTTAAGTAGAAAAAGATTATCCTTAAGTCCTTTGTTTGTTGAGCGGCGAAGCTTAGAATTCATTTCGATGTTTGACTTTAGACCTTTCGTTGACTTTGTACCCGGTTTGCTAGCATCCTTGGTGGTCAGACCTACACTTTTGGGATAGATTGGCGAGGCACAGCGAGACAACCCTGCAGTTGGTTGAGTTAGTAGAAAAGCTCAAAGGAGGGGAGTCATCAAGCCATCTCCGTAGGTATACCCTAGATTATAAGGGTTGGTTACGTAGGGATAATAAACTTTGTGTACCTCGAGACGAAGGTTTGAGGAAGGCTATTCTTGACGAAGCACATCGTTCAAAGATGACCATTCATCCCGGCGGGCACAAGATGTACAAAGATATGAAGCGAGTTTACTTTTGGGCCGGCATGAAGAAAGATGTGGCCGAGTATGTCGCTAGATGCTTGGTGTGCCAACAAGTAAAAGCAGAGCAAAAGAAACCCGGTGGGTTGCTTCACCCATTGGATGTTCCACTATGTAAATGGGAAAGCGTCTCGATGGACTTTGTGGACGGATTACCGCGATCGAGGAAGGGTAATACGGGGATTTGGGTTATTGTAGATAGGCTTACTAAAAGCGCCCATTTCATTCCCATGAAGAGTAAGAGGACTGCTCCGTTGTTAGCTTCTGTATACGTCTGAGAAATAGTTCGTTTGCACGGTGTTCCTTCTAGCATAGTGAGCGACCGTAATCCTATTTTCACTAGCGAATTTTGGAGAAGCTTACAAGAGGCGGTAGGGACTCAGTTATGTTTGAGCACCGCATATCATCCTCAGACGGACGGCCAGACCGAGAGGGTGAATCGCATTCTATAGGATCTTTTGAGGCTATGTATCCTAGACTTTGGGGGTACATGGGAAGAGCATCTTCCATTGGTAGAGTTCGCATATAATAATAGCTTTCAGTCCAGCATTGGCATGGCACCTTTCGAAGCTTTTTATGGACGACCTTGTCGTTCACCTACATGTTGGTGGGAATCTATGGATAAGATCTTACTTGGGCCCTATATGATTAGGGAGACTTCAGAGAAGATCGACTTGATTCGAAGGAGGATGAAAGCAGCGCAAGATAGGCAGAAATCTTATGCAGATAAGAGGAGGACAGATCTTGAGTTTGACGTTGGGGACATGGTCTTTATCAAAGTGTCTCCATTACGGAACATTGTTCGCTTTGGATCCATTGGGAAATTAGCACCAAGGTTCATAGGGTCGTTTCCTATTAAGGAAAGGATTGGACAGATGGCGTATAGAGTGGAGTTGCCCGAGAGACTTAGTGGTGTACACGACGTATTCCATGTGTCACATTTGAGGAAGTGCTTGCACGAGACCACGGAGGTGGTAGAGCCGAGCTTGCTTAGAGAGGTGGAGATAGAGCGTGATGCGACGATTCGACGAGCTCCTACGCGCATTCTTGGGTCAGAGATCAAGAAGCTGAGGAATCGAGAGGTCAGACTAGTCAAAGTACAATGGGGAGATGATGAGAGCAACGCTACTTGGGTGATAGAAGAGAAGATGCGTTCACGATACCCTTTTCTTTTTGAGGGTATGTCCTTTAATTTCTCCTTTATTGCTTATCTTGTACTTATCTTACCTTTAGAGTATCCTCTCGCTAGTATTCTTGACCTTTAGTTAGGACAATCCTATGGTTGAAACATGTGTTTGAGACATGTTATGTATGATGGATGCAAAGTGGAAGCAAGTGTTTGCTAGTGGTTGCTCGTGGACGCATATACACACACTATTAGGCACTAGATCGGCTCAGTCACTTCATATTGCATATTGCATATAAATGAATGTATTTAGTAAAATGGATGTATGATGATTGTTTATCATATGGATGCTGCATTCAAATGATGTTTGTGCACGCATGTAGAAATAATATGTAGCATTAGGGAACTTTTGCATACATAATGGACGCATGGCACTGTCATGATTTGCATTAAGGAGGTCAACTGAATCAGTGGACCGCCTGATTTTGCATTAGATATTGACATATACACACACTGTGCATTTAAACATGAAAGCATTAGAAGTCTGTAAGGACAATGGATGCCTGTGTTTGATGGTTGAGTAGATGGACGATTGGATGTTAGGATATACATTCTTCTCAAGTTGAAGATTTCGGGGTCGAAATCCTTTAAGGGGGAGGGGGAGAATGTAACACCCCGTAATTCTATTCATATTAATATTCATAAATTAAAGAATAACTAATCTCATACGTGAGATTTGTGGGAAACGGGTTGCGCCATTGTGTTCGTCTCGGAATTCTGGTCGAAATAGAGTCCGAGTTTGCGTGAATTGGACTTCGTATAAAGAAGTTAAGGCCATCGGAAGTTTCAGAAAATTCAAAACAGCTCGCAGGAAATTTAAAATTCAAACAGAAAGTGCAGAAGCGGGCTGGGTGGGAAAATTCCCGCCCAGGCAGGTCGACTGGGGAGTCGACACTAGTGTCTACCTCCCCTCCCCCCCCCCAGGTCGACTACCATGTCGACCTCCCTCCCCCAGGTCGATTATAGTGTCGACCTGGTCAGACGGCTAGGGTTTTGACTGAGCCCAGTTCTGAGCTGTTGATGTGTCTTTAGGGCTGAGTTGGCAAATTAAACGGTTCAGGTTAGTTCTGAGTTGATCTGACGGTCTAAATAAACCCTAAACTCTATAAATACCTAGGTAGTCTCTCACCCTAATTCATATGAAAAATAGAATAGCTACCATCATACCGCCGCCATGGAACTCAGTCTAGCCGCCGCCAACTAAGAAGGAAGAAACGCTAATCAAATTCTAATTCTACTCAACTCTAAAGCGAATCAAGACTCTCTTTTCTTCTCTAATTGTGAGTATGATGATCTTAACAAGATTATTGTTAAACTAATAAGATTAGGTCACGAATGGATTATGAGTAGATGATGTGAATTGTCATATATGTTGTTGTAAACCTTATACTATCATGTATCTTGTAAATCCTATGTTATGTGATGATGATATCCTATATGTTGTAAATCATGCTATGATGATATTGTATTGGTTGAAATTTTCTATGCTAAGTTGTGATGAATCATACATGTTATAAAATCATGATGTTATTGTCTATGCTAGTTAGTTCATGTTAATCAAATCACATTGTTTGAGCTATGTTGATCTATATGACAAATCACATATGCAAGTGTAGATTGATTAATAAAAGTTATGAACATATGCCATGACATATATAATTATGCTATGGCATATGTGAAATTCTATGCTAGTTCACACCATCATTATGTTGCCTAAAACCCCATATGCAAGTTTATACATAAATTTGGGTTATGATCATATCATGTAAATTGTGCCATTTAACAAGTTGACACATTTAGATCCTTAACATGTGTAGTTTATGCAAGTTTCACCCCTATTATGATTAGATTCATTTTAATTGTCTATATGTTGTGATAATTCATTTTTGTGCTATGAGTTAGACTATTCGAGTCTAACGTATATTCTGCGTTGAATAAGCGAACGTACAAACGTGGGGTAGGGGTAATATTAAGGATTTAATATAAAGAAGTTGGGGTGCAATTGATATGATTTTGCATGCCATGAATGGATGGCCATAATTGAGTCAATTATGGACATCATTAAAAGTGGACTTAATTAATAATTTGAATAGGGAATTATTAAAACTGGGGTAAAAGATTATAAGTGATAATCAATGCTTAGGACACGAGGTTGGACTCGTTTGTGACGTAAACCTGCCCGGACCCGCCCGGCAAATCCAGTGGTCACAAATGTCAGCCCAATGTGAGAGGTCCTAGGCCTAAACTAAAGCATAACAGTTGTAAAGACACGAGGTTAGAATCTTTTATGGTGTAAGACTGCCCGGACCCGCCCGGCAAATCCGGCTGCCATAAATGCTAGTCTAATGTGAGAGGTCTTTATGAGGTTATGGCCTGAATGAATTAAGAAATACTTAACCAGATAAACATGTAAAGTGGGACATGGGGGTCAAGTAGGTGCCTTGGGTGGCATGAGTAATCTAGTGGGTGCCCTTAGTGGCAGGTGAAATACGATTAGCAAGACTTAACCAAACACACATGTAAATGAACATGACTAAGAGGGTTAAGTGGGATATACTAGTGGTGACAAGCTTAGGTGGGTAGCTTGTGGGGGCCCATTTCAACCAGTATCCCAAACGTATCTTTGTGGGCTCGACCCAAGTCGAGGACGGGACACGCATGCTGGGTTTGACTATAAGAGGCCAAAACGGGGAGCGGTGGCAACGCAAGTCCAACGGGTTTCATATGCGTGTGTGGACCCGGGCTGGTAGGTAAGACGTTGTTGCATCGTGTAGGTATAAGCCGTGCATTCTAAAGTTGTATCGGGTTGCCACTTTAGGGGAGTGATACACCCCACTATGGGGCCAGCACGGGTATCTACGAGTAGGGAGCCGATCGAAAGTGGGTTGTAGGGTACACCTAGTGGAGATAGGGGCAGACGACACCTATGTAGTCAGCTAGGGGTACGCAAGGCTATTTATATAGTTTCTGTGTGAAGCAAGTGGGGTCAACCTTTAGGGTGACTGGTGCGGTGCAGTGTAGTAATGTGCGGTGCAGTGTAGTAACTATTCGTTAGTAATTAGGTGTGCCTTTAACGTTATCTTTAACGTTATCTTAAACGTTGTCTTTATCTGCTCTTCCATACCTAATAGTTCATAGACATTTACTTGTCTTCCAGCTTATGCCTTAGTCTAGTTATTTTGATAATAGTATTGTTAGAATTATCATACTCGCCAGACTTTATGTCTGACCCCCTCCATTTCTATCCTTTTTCCCCCTCCAGGTCCTCAGGTTGGGCCCAGCTCTAGTGGAGTTTGATTGGATTGCTTCATCTCTCTTTGGAAAGCTTGGACCGTTGAAGTAAAGTCCAGCTTGTTATCTTCTTTAATGGCTATCTATGTAATGGGGTTATGTATTTTGTTTTTATGAAGATGGATATTGTACTTGACTCTGATTTATGGTTTTATGATGTAATAAACATGTTTAAATTCCGCTACAATAAAATGAAGTTTTAGTTTCCAAGTACTACTTATTATCTGTCTTGTTGTAATTTTTCTGTTCTATATTCACTTAAAACCTCCATGGAAGTTAATGCATTCCTTTTGTGAGTGACATTAATGGACGTAGGGTGTTACAGTTTTCAACGAAACCACTTTTGTTGGATCCGTGATGTCAATTTATGGCTAGATTTTAAAATTCGTAATTTTCTGAATCAATATGTGAGCGTGGCAAAGGAAAACGCGTTTGACCAGTTTCAGTTGCTCTTAATCGACTGTGTTGGCTCGCTTTATGACCAAGCCACCCAGGATCATTCGTAAGAGGAAAGCGCGAAACCACATTCTCCAAGAATATGAAGGAACGGATCGTACGCTATCGACTCGCCCACAGAGGATCGCGTCTCGACGGATCGCCCACGGAGGATCGCGTCTCGATGAATCGCCCACGGAGGATCGCGTCTCGACGGATCGCCCCCATCCCATCAACGAAACGACGCCTCTATGCGATCCGATCCACGCATATGTTGTTGCCAAGTATTGATCGATCCGATCCCCCTGATGCGCGGCGAACCCTCTGACCCGTTCAACCGTGAGCTGGTCTTCAACGATCCGAGACGCACGGATCTAGCGACACGTGTCCCTAACCGTCATTTGGACCAATTCTCCCCATATGCACGATCCGATTTTCAAGCAGATCACGACACCTGTCCGCAACGGCTAATTTGACTATTTCCTCAACGGTGGCGATGCGATCCGATGTTCTCGGGATTCGTGCCACGTGTTACCACGATCCGCCTGACAAAATCAGCTATAAATAGCCCGGAGCTTGGCATTTTTTGGGATCTTTTTGGCAATATTGAGTACTGAATCCGCCATTGTTGTCAAACTACTGAAATATTGAGAGAAATCCTTGATTGTATTAGCTTTCAAAGCATAATCAAAATATATAAAGTGGACGTAGGCTCGTTAACGCCGAACCACTATAAATTCTGTGTGTTATTTCCTTTTTTTTTATTCTTCAGTTGAAACTCTATAAGCTTCAGAACAATTTGGGTGTTAGGTCCAAATTTTGATCTAACATTTTGGTGCTTTCACTGAGAAAACAATCCTAAAGCTTCACCATTTGGTTCTTTGAAGGTTCCAGCGATTCGGATATCATGACTGGAAAAAGATCTAAGGAAGCACGAGCTTCGCAAACCAACGAAACGATTGAAAAGAGTGTGCACGAGCAGGGCAATGAAGAAGCTTTGGATCGCGGGGCGCAGGGGGTGAACCGATCCGATGAAGACACCACGCTCCGAGTCGATGAGAACGAAGCGATCCGGACTGCTGAAGGGGTCGTTACTCGATCCCGAGGATACGCCTCGTACCCCCCGCACATTGCGACTGCGAATCAACCTCAAGGGGGCGCTGCGAGCCGCCATCCACGAACCGCAGCAATCCGAATTGATGATCAGACCGCAACTCGACCTGGAAAGGAGCCTATGGCTCGCTCCTATCGTCCTGGCCCCTCTGCTCGACCCGGCTCAAGTTCTTTGCACATAAGAGAAGGCGATGACGATCAATATGATCCTGCTGCTCCCGTTACTGAGGGGGATCTCTCTCGCTTTTCTGAAATGTGGGAGAGGTTGTTTGATGAATTGGCGGCCCAAAGGCAGGAAAGCTCCATCTTGAGACAAAATCTGACTGCAATGGATAGAAGACTTGATGAGCTGGCGAGGCAAAGAGCACCGCCGGTTCGTCCACTCACTCCAAGATATTCTTCTTCGTCTGAAGAATCGCCGAGACCTCCGCGACGACCGTATGAGAGAGCCGAAAACATAGAACAAATTCAGTTCGGAACCCTGCCATCACAGGAAGAAGAAGTGCTGGGGGCGGGGCCCTCGAATCTTAATGTGAACAGTCAAGCCGCAGCTCCCAGGGCTCGGGATGTGGACAGTCCCGTACGTAACAGACCATCTCAGCCTCGTCGCCACGCACATACTCATGATAATAGGGGGCAACGAAGCCCTATCCGAGCCCCGGATTTTGTGACTGCTCCCCGAAGAGAGATCAGAGAACCCCGCCGGGCCAGAGGCACTGACCCTGAACCTCCTTTGACCAGTGCAAATGTCGCAGCCATGGTCCACCAGATTCTGGAAGATAGCCGTGGACAACGAAATGAAGATTGGGGGATCGACCGCAGTCACACCCCTTTCACTGATGATATTTTGGATGCGACTTTCCCAAGGCGTTTCAATATGCCACAAATGAACCGATATGCGGGAAGATCTGATCCTGTCCAGCATCTGATGAGATACTCTTGGTCAATGACCGCCGCCGCAGCCTCTGACGCTGTTAAGTGCAAAGCGTTTCCCATATTCCTGGAGGACGTGGCTTTGTTATGGTTTACTCGCCTGCCGGCGAGATCGATTTCTAGCTTCAGGGAGTTGAGTGAGAAGTTCGTAGAACAATTCCGTATCTACGCACAGAAGACAAAAAGTGTGATCGATTTGTTCCTTGTCAAGCAGCGACCAGGCGAGAGTTTAAGGGTGTACCTGGATCGTTTCAATTTGGCCGCTACTGAGGTTAAAGATCCCCATGAACCGACCGTTGTCGCAGCACTGATTGACGGAGTAGATAAGGACACTGAATTTGAAAGGTACCTGGCAGGCAAGCCGCCCCACACTAGAGAGTTATTCTACGAGAAAGCCAACGTACATTTACGCCGAGAAGAGGTATATGCTAACCGAAAGGCAAAAACACCCAATAAGGAGGAAATCCAGAGCAATGTCGCCATTAAGCAGATAGGAGACAGCTCGGGGAAAGTTGAAGTAAATGTCGGAAATCAGAATCAGGGTGGTCGTCAGCCAGGTAACAACAATAATAATGGTAACGGCAACAACCGGAAGAGGAACCGAGGGAACGACTCCTAGAGAAGGACTTTATCTCACCGGGCATAGTTCCAAGGCATTGGATCAATACGTCAATGCAGCCAAACAACACCTCGAGGTAGGGGAGTGTAGCAATCCTGAGGACAGTATCCCGGTGAAGCAGAAAAAGATGATGACCGACGATGTCGTCTTCTGAGAACGAGAAAGCATTGGAGTCCATGCTCCGACAGAAGATCCATTTGTAATTACGGTACCTATTGGTCCAGCCACTGTCCATAAGGTTTTAGTGGACAACGGAAGTTCTGTCAACATTCTTTTCAAAAGGACATTTGATCAGATGAATCTCGAAATAAAAGACTTGAAGCCCTGCCAAGGATGGATCCGTGGATTCAATGGAGCATCTACCGCTCCAATGGGTTACGTAGAGTTACCAGTTACACTTGGGGAAGGAGAACGCCAGAGAGTGAGAATCCTTCCCTTCGTGGTTTTGGATGTTGAATCGCCTTACAATGCCTTTTTGGGCCGACCGACCCTTGCAAAGTTCAGAGCCTGTATAGCCCCCTGGTGCTTGTTATTGAAATTCCCCACAGAAGCTGGCATTGGTATCGTCAGAGGGGATCAAGTTGCTGCGCGAGCATGTTATGTTGCCGAACTAAAGTTACTTCGTAATGGAGGGGATATTGAAACTAAAGGCACCTCTCCTCCTTCGGGGGCGGAGACCTTATAGCAACCAAAGAGGATAGTCGTTGGGGGGTCGCCCAGAGAGATGCCCGAGGATATAGATCCCAGAGAGGATCAAGAACCCGGGGGCAGAATGGCGACTCCCAACGAGACAACTGTGGATGTACCGATCGATGACAGTGACCCGGAGAAGGTCCTTAAGATTGGATCCCAGTTAAATCCGAATCTCGCTAAAGAATTGACTGATTTCTTAAAAAATAACTTGGATGTATTTGCTTGGACTCATGCAGACACGTGCGGGATATCCCCATCAATCATGAGCCATTCATTAAGCATTAACCCAAAACATCCTCCTGTAAAGCAAAAAAGGCGAATGTTGGGCCCGGAGAGGTCTGCTGCCTTGAAAGAAGAGGTCGGAAAGCTAAAGAGTAATGGATTTATCAGAGATTCAACCTACCCAGACTGGATTTCGAATCCAGTCCTAGTAAAGAAGGCCAACGGGAAGTGGCGAACGTGTATCGACTTCTCGGATTTGAACAAAGCCTGTCCAAAAGATAGTTTCCCGTTACCTCGGATTGACCAGTTGGTAGACTCAACGGCAGGTCATGAGCTTCTCTCATTTATGGATGCTGATTCAGGATACAACCAGGTTCCGATGCATGTTCCAGACCAAGAACACACTAGTTTTATCACAGGTCTGGGATTATATTGTTATGTGGTGATGCCCTTTGGCTTGAAGAATGCAGGCGCTACACATCAACGTTTGGTCAACAGAATGTTTTATAACCAGATCGGGAAAACCATGGAAGTATACGTCGACGATATGTTGATTAAGTCTAAGAAATCTTCCCAACATACTACTGACTTGGCAGAGATGTTCGGCATTCTTCGAAAGTACGGAATGAAACTCAACCCAACCAAATGTTCGTTCGGTGTTGCCTCTGGAAAATTCTTGGGATTCATCGTCAGTTCCCGTGGTACTGAGATTAATCCAGACCAGATTGCGGCAGTCAGAAACATTCAGGAACCTAGGCAGATTAGGGACGTGCAAAGCCTTGGCGGAAAAGTGGCCGCACTAAGCAGATTCATCTCCAGGGCTACGGATAAGTGCATCCCATTCTTCGAATTAATAAAGCGAGGAAAACGCCACTTCAAATGGACACCTGACTGCGTAGAAGCGTTTCAGAATTTACTTAGGCACCTAGAGAAACCTCCGATATTATCTAAGCCAATAGATCACGAGGACTTATTCGTGTATTTGGCGGTGTCATCCCATGCGATCAGCTCAGCATTGGTAAGGGAAGAGGATAAGGTCCAGAGACCTGTGTATTATGTAAGCAAAAAATTGACAGCAGCAGAGCGTAATTATCCACGGATAGAAAAATTAGCGTATAGTTTGCTGATCGCCTCTAGGAAGCTTCGACATTATTTTCAGGCGCATCCTATCACCATATACACCGATCATCCACTCAAGCAAGTCCTACAGAGACCGGATGCATCTGGGAGGTTACTCAAATGGAATATTGAGTTAAGTCAATTTGATTTGAACTTTCAGCCCAGACGGACAATTCGGGGGCAAGTGATAGCCGACTTCATAACAAAGTTCACTGTCCCTAAGGAAGATATAGCAAACGAAGAAGTTGATCCTTCAAAGTTACTTTTCGATCCCAATGCCTGGAGATTATATACTGATGGCGCTAGGAACGACGAAAGATCCGGCGCTGGAATAGTGCTTGAAACCCCCAAGAAACGACTGATAACCTATGCAATCCGAATGGAGTTTCATGCCACTAACAACGATTCCGAATATGAAGCTCTGATAGCCGGATTAAAGATTGCAAAGGAACTAGAAGTCACAAAGCTGAACATCTTCTGCGACTCCAAGTTAGTTGTGAACCAAGTCACTGGAAGATTTCAAGCTAAAAGTGCAAGATTGATTTTATACTTAAAGAAAGTGAAAGAACTGCTGAATGATTTTGATCACTACAGCATATCTCATATTCCGCGGTCAGAAAATCAGCAGGCAGACAAGTTGGCAAAGATGGCTAGTTCTGACAATCCTGAAGTGACTGGGCTAGCCCCCGTTGAAGTACTTCGGTCCCCTAGCATAGATCAGATGGAAATTGACCTAGTACTAGAGACGGAACCAGAAAGGGAGTCCTGGATGACCCCTCTAAAGAATTTCCTGATGGATGGAACGCTTCCGACCAAGAAAAGCAAGAGGCGTAAAGTAATTCGTAAAGCCGCCCGATACGTTCTGCAAGGTGGAGTTCTTTACATACAAGGGTTTTCAATGCCCCTCCTTCGGTGTGTAGCCCACGATGACATCAAACGTGTGCTGCAAGAAGTCCACGAAGGCGAATGTGGAGACCACACTGGAGGGCAAACTTTGGCAAAAAAGGTGTTGCGGCATGGTTATTTCTGGCCTACCATAAGCAAGGATGCAGTAAGATACGCACGACGGTGTGATGCATGCCAGAGATTTTCAAAGATACCTAGAGCGCCTCCTAATCAGTTAAAAACGATGATGAGTCCATGGCCTTTCGCTATGTGGGGAATTGATATCATTGGAAGTCTCCCCATAGCCAGGGGCGGAGCGAAGTTCGCTATTGTGGCTGTAGATTATTTTACTAAGTGGGTCGAGGCTGAACCACTAACTACAATCACAACCAAACGAGTGATCAACTTTATCGTGAGAAACATTATCTGTCGATTTCGAATTCCAAAGATTGTAATAACAGATAACGGAACTCAGTTCGATAGTGCTGAATTCAGAAACTTCTGCCAAAAATACCACATCGAGAATCGATACACCTCTGTGGCGCACCCGCAATCGAACGGGCAAGTCGAAGCGACAAATAAAGTAATTAAGTCCATTCTGAAAAGAAGAATGAAGCGGGCTAGAGCCATGTGGGCTGATGAATTACCCTTGGCATTATGGGCCTACAGGACAACATATAAATCAGCAACAGGACATACCCCGTTCTCCCTTGCTTTTGGAACGGAAGCAGTCATCCTGGTTGAGATAAAGGTACCTTCTCACCGGGTGACTTATTATGATCCAGTGACCAATAATGAATTGCTCCTTGAGTCCCTGGATATGATCGAAGAAAAGAGGGATGAAGCAGACCTGCGTGCCTTGAGATGCAAACAACAGGTCGCCCGATATTACAACAAAAAGGTTCGAACCCGAACCTGGGAACCCGGAGACTTGGTTCTGAAACGTGTCTTCCCACCCCCAACTCATATGGGAGCGAAGTGGGAAGGACCGTACTCCATTCTGAGCAAGCTTGATAATGGAACCTTCAAGCTGGCAACCGTAGATGGAAAGGAAATCCCCAGAGTGTGGAATGCCCAACATTTACGGTCGTATTTAACATAAAAGTTTCAAATTTATTCTTTTGCTTTGATAAAAACCATGTACAAGGCATGACTTGCCTAGAATAGTCTAATTCCTTAAAGCAAAAGATTATAAAGTGGACGTAGGTCATGATTCGACCGAACCACTATAAAAATATTGTGTGTCATTTACCTTTATTGCATCTTTATTTATCTGCCTATTTATTTTTATGGAAATCAAAAGAATAATGGAGGTACTCGAAGTCTGTTGCCAACCATTCCTCATGTCGACTGTTTGGGGGAACCCAAAGCCTTGGCAAGAGCTCCAACTGCTTGTCCGACTGGTTTCAATCCTCGAGGCTTGGATTAAAATATACACCTAGGACGAGTTCGATGAACATACATGATTGCAGACTGCTTGATCCGTAACTCTAACTCTCCAGAGAGAGAGAGAGAATAAAAGCGTCTCTGATTGAGCGCTGAGAAAGAGCTCCTTCCCCGCTAAAGGATCGGGGAGCGACAAAACAGCTGAGCTCAAACTCTAACTCTCCAGAGAGAGAGAGAGAGTATAGAAGCGTCTCCGATTGAGCGCTGAGAAAGAGCTCCTTCCCCGCTGAAGGATCGGGGAGCGAATGAATCGCCGAGCTCGAACTCTAACTCTCCAGAGAGAGAGAGAGAGAGAGTATAAAAGCGTCTCCGATTGAGCGCTGAGAAAGAGCTCCTTCCCCGCTGAAGGATCGGGGAGCGAATGAATCGCTGAGCTCGAACTCTAACCCTCGAGAGAGAGAGAGAGTATAAAAGCGTCTCCGTTTGAGCGCTGAGAAAGAACTTTTTCCCTGCTAAATGATCGGGGACCGACTGAACTACTGAATTCAAACTCTAACCTTGACGACCGTCAGGAGAGTATAAAGAAGTTTGTTATTAAGCACGGAGAAAGATGTCAGAAATTCGGTGCCACAAGAACAATTATCCTATGAAATCTTATAAGTCCCCCCATATTCAGAAGTAGGAGGCAACCTACCGGCAAGGCTAACCAATTCTTAGTAAACCCCCGTCAGGCGCTATGATAACAACTGATTGGGGGCACATATACTCATATACATACACTGAACTTTAATACAGCAACGCAGCATGAAAATTTTCTCTTGGCTATCCATTATTTGACTGATTTGTAATTATTATTAGATGGCCTATGACTGAACATGGAAAGTTTATTTGAATACAGGTACATAAAGATGCAAAAAGAGATAAACTTTCATTTATATACTGTGAACCAACAAAGTGAAAAGCAGCCGAGAAAAGAAGGTGAGGGCCAGTCTCACAATTACACTTCTTGGCCAGTGGAAAACCTAAAGACAAAATATCAATAAACATCCTATTTACGCTTTGGCCTCTTCTCTTGCTTCTGCCTCTCCAGCCTCTCCTTGTCGGCATCAGATGGATCCCCTTTCTTCCTCTTCCTTTTGTCTACGAGGGGAACATCCGACTCCTCGGAAGATTCCTCTTCCACCTCTTTTCTCTTACTTCTACCAGAGAGGGAAGCCGGGAAATCATCGGGATTTGCAAAGTGAAGTTGTCGGCTGATGGATTTGGGCTGAATCTTCACAATCATCCCAGTTTTGGGATCGAATTCTGCAAGAGGGACTACGTCCAAAGCCTCATCTCCCACCTTCTTCGAAGCCAACTCTTTCTCCTGTCTGGCTTTTCGGCTGGCCAAGGTTTCCTCGTCATCATCGTCGGCCTTTTTGGCGCCGATAATGTCTTCTTCGTCATCTGCATGGCGACCATCCATATCTCTCAAGGCTTCAATGGTCTCAGCATCTTTGGGTACATCAGTGCTAGGTGCCGGGATGCTTTTTTCTGCTGTTGTGACCTCGACCTGCTTTGATACATCAATACCAGCACCTGGCAAGAGAGCCTCCTTCTCCACTTCCTTTTCTTTTTCCGTACCCATGTCGATGGGCTCGCCACCTGTATCAGAAGGAACGCACATTACTAACTCAATTGGTTGTTCTACCAGACGACGATAATTCACAATTGCTTTGACGAATTGTGGGGAAG
>JASFAX010002766.1:0-44761 GCA_030737875.1 Allium sativum
CCATATTAACAGATTTCAGTTTAACTTATTTATAGATTTCAGATGTACAAAGTTCAGATTAACTAGTTTTCAGATCAGACATACAAGTTAATAGGTTTTCAGACTAACGGATCAGATGTACAGATTAACAAGTTCTCAGACTAACGGATCAGATATACAGATTAACAGACTTATAGATTGTTTTACCTAACTTTGTATTGGGCCTACAGATTCACGAAATGGTTTTATTAGATTCATCAATCCAGTTGTTTTAACCCTATCCACCCAACATGTTTTAGGCATCATATTTATCTTAGATTTGCATTAATTAAATATTAATGCACAGACCTCTCACATTTGGTCGGTAGCTTGTGGCCGTTGGATGTGCCGGGCGTTTCCGGGCAGACTTCTGCCATAAGCCAGACCTAAAATCATGTCTAATCATCCTTATGCCTACGACCTCTCACATTAGACTGACACTTTGCAGTTGCTGGTTAAGCCGGTTGGGTCCAGGCAGGCTTCCACCGCAAACTGAGTCTAATCTCGTGTCTTAGCATTCTTATTTGTGACTAAAGTTTTCATTCACAGATTATGCCAATATCAGACTAATTATGCCAATTCAACAAATTAACTTCTTAACAAGTTACAGCAGATTATTCAAAGTTCCATTAACATGTTTTGCTCAATTTTAGATCAAGCCTACATATTACATACCCAAATCACAGTATTCAATTCCAACAGATCTAGTGGATTTGGCAATTTAATAGATTTAAACATATCCTAAAGTTCTATTAACATTTCTTGCCAAATCATAAATTAAGCCTCATTTTACATGCCTAAATTATGGTCATAATTCTCAACATAACATATGCCAAAATTTAGTTAGATTTTCCACAATATATAATATTCTCTAAAAGCCCCAAATCATGATATACAATATGAATTATGCCAATTTATAGCCGTTGATTACCACGTATGTCAATTATCCAAAAATTCGAATTAGGCGTATTCACATTAATAGTTATCCCTATTTTAATATAGGTTTATCAGGCCTAAGTCACATATCCTTTTTCTTCCAAATCAGAGATCGTCATATAAAATATGCCCCAAATCTAGCTCTTAAATTACAACATGTATTATGTCCTCAAAATCAGATCTTGAATTATAACATGCATTATGTCCCCAAATTACAAGTCATATGTTGTCATACATTAATTCTCCTTCTTCCAAATCATAAACCGTCATATATAGTATGCCTAGATCTAGATCTTAAATTACAACTTATGTTGTGTTCTCAATTTAGTCATAAATCAGTTATGTCCAATTATGCATCATTCAATATTTTCCCCAAATTTAGCGTTCGCGTGTCAATCTCTTATGAGATTTGGCTCAGGCTCGTAGTAGCCTGGCTATTCAACAGAAGGAAGGAAGAGATACAGAATAGTTACAACAAGATAGATCTACATAGAAAAACAGATCTGATAAACAAGAATAAGATGGATCTACACAGAAAAACATATCTGATAAACAAGAATAAGATAGATCTCCAATTTAGATTTATACCCATGTCAAGATCATAATTAAATTTCATATCTGAAAATAACAGTACTCACAAATCATGGTTTAAGAAAGAGAAGAACGATTCTGGGATCTGATTTTCTAGAGTTGATTTAGCTTTCTGTTGATGTAGGCATTGATTTGTTATCTTTATCTTCTCTTTTGAATTGATTGATTAGGGTGGAGGCTAGGTCACTTTAGGTTTTAGGAGCATGGAGGCACCATTCCTCTTTGTTAATGAATTAGGGTTTAGGTTAGGGTCCTTATATAGTAGTAGAGAGTGTTTTAGGGCCATTATATTAACCCTGAACCATGAGAACCAATTAGATGCCACATCTTCCTTAGAGCGAATCGGCCCACGGGTTGACAGCCAAACACCCTGAATCAACCTCTAGTCGACCCAGCGGAGCTCGGGTCGACCTCAAAATGGGCCGGTTCGGTTATTTTCCCTCCCAGTTCGCTGTTTTGAACTTTTTTTGCATATTTATTTATTTAATATATATATATATATTCTTCATATGCATACAAACTTCAAGGCTTAATCACATTTTCATAAGGTATCCGTTTTGTGCAAACCAAATTTCTATCTTGACCTAAACTTTTGAAACGAACATAATAGCGCAACCCATTTCACTTAATTCTTCTTCTAAAAATTATGTATACTTTAATTTGTGAATTTTAATGTTATAAAATTACGGGGTGTTACACCAAATTTCTGTAATAGTAGAATTTGTGCAAACAATCAAGACACTAGATGAACAATCATACAATTAGTCCAAATATTTCTTAGTACGTTTACCTTTAGTATTTATGCACGAGTTCTTTCCCATATTAGCACTAGAATTGTTACTGAGTCTATTTCCCTAATCTTACTCAGTCATGCTAGTAATTACTCATTCAACTGACTTTATGTAAGACCCTTTAAAATATACCTAAAAAAATAAATATAAATAATGAGAAAAAATGAGCAATTAAATAATAAAATACAAACAGGCTGAAAAATGAGATTTTGCAGCATTAAGAATTTGTCTATAAATGCTTTTTTATTGGATTCATTGCAAAACTCTGAATCGTTTTCATATATAATATGTTGAAAACGGTGATGGTATGAAGAAAGTACAGTTTAACAAAATTGGACGGTAAACGCATATATATATGTGGTTTAATAAATAATATATATCCAAGAAATAAAATAAATTGGATGGTTTTGAATTTCAAAAGAGAAGATAAGAATGAGGGGACAAAAATAATATACATAAGGAAAGAAATAACCTGATTGAATTAACATTATATATAATTAATATCTCCTACCCCCACATATGCTTATTGGGCAATCCAGCAACCAAGAAGTCGACCTCCCCTCTAGGAGGGGTGTCCACCGCTGGTCGACCGCCCTCGTAGAGGGGAGGTCGACTGCTTGGCGGTTGAAATGCCCAATAAGGCATGGATTTGGTTAGGTTTTTGGGATAATTTTTATAAATATACAATTAGGATTAGATCTTAATAATCCTTCGGTCCTTGCATACACAAGCAACTACAATTAGACCCCTAAAATCTATACATAAACCCTAGGCATTCTCTCCATTGTGCCTCATCTCTACCGCCATTGATTCTAGAAATAGGTTTTCATCTTCTTCTACAAATCTAATCTTCTTTCTCTAACTTTTTTAATAGAATTTAGATTAGAATATTACTTGAAATCACATGAAATATATATAAGAATTTTAATCAATAAGTTCTTATGTATATATATCTATAGAGTTGGAGTTTTCATCAAACAGGAACAACAACGCCAGATCTACGACCTTTCTAACCACTGTGAGTGGAAATAGTATTTTCTTAGGCATACTCTATATTTGTAGATTATCATATGGATTTGTTTGCCTAAGAGGATTTGGTATAACGACGATATTAAACTGCAAAACCCCCAAATCCTCTATTTTTATGTATATTCGCAAGAATTATCAATTTGTATTGGGTTTGTGGATTTGGTTTTAATAGTGTATTGAGAACAATTGGGTGATGTACTTTTATTTTATATGATTTATCCTTTTTGTCTAAATTTTTGCAACCTCAAAAGGTTTAGATTTGATTTGATTCATTATTTGAGTGGGTTTGGGTTCTATTCTAAGTAGATAATCTGAACGTACTCAGATTTGAAGCCAATCAAATATGAATGTTTTTGTACAATATGAGAATAGGGTAAATTAGATAAATTAAGGTTTATGTATATATATATATATATATATATATATATATGTCTATATTTGTGTGTGTGTGTGTATATATATGTGTGTGTGTGTGTGTGTGTTTGTGTGTGTGTATTGAAATTACACCTATTCTTGGTTCATTACTAGAATTATTCTAATAAGCCTAGGATGCAAGTTGTAATTGTATGTATGTTGTATATTCCATTACTGGTATCTGTTATTATGCAATTATGCCATAATGCCTTGAATGTAGCAGTCAAATGTGGAAATTAACTTGTATGCCTTAAACTTAGAATAAGTCGACAATTTTACCTCGTTAAAACGTTCTCTCATTCATATGAGAACTAACGTTATTTATACGTAGTAAATATTTTACTTATATAGCATACTTAATGAAATTAGCGTAATAATGATGTATTAATGCAACTAGAATAAGATTTTAATTCCTAATGTCCCCATATATTGATTGCTTTTGTATGCGTATAGAATGGCTTGTATATATATTAAATAGTGACACACAGACATGAGGTTAATTGCCATTTGTGGTAGAAGCCTTCCCAGAACCGACCGGCAAATCCAGCAACCACAAGTGGGTCCGACTAATGTGAAAGGCATGGGTGCCATAGGCCATTCAAATTTAGTACACTATGACATGAGGTTAAACCACTTGTAGTAGAAGCCTGCCCTGAACCGCCTGGCATATCCAACATCTAAAGGTATAGGATTTAATGTGAGAGGTCTAGTGTGTATATATATTCATACAAATACATACATACATACATATATATATAACCTATTGTGTGTGAGAAAAAGAAGGTTTACTACGCCTTGGGAAGGTCCTAAGTGGCCGACTCTCTACTTATCTAGTTTGGGTCTTAAGTGGTTAGTACTAGGATCATATTCGAAGGTTTATTCCTTGGATAGGTACCAAAGTCATGGGACCCACCCTTATTATATTTGAAGTAAGTCTGTGGGTCCTCCTTCTATGAAAGTCGTTAATCATAGTGGTAACTGAGTAGGGTATTTCATAAGGGATGTCCACTTCCTCTGGAAGCTTATTGGGGATAAACAAGGGACATGATCAGTTTATATTGGATACATGGCCGTAGCATGCTCACCAATTGTTTAAGGGAGGTCCTAAGTGACATAAGTGTTCTACCGTAACCGTAATATCAGTTAAGTAGTAAAGTTCGCCTACTTCTCATATTACTTGTGAGAGTATAGACTTAAGAACATTGATGTATTAGGACGGGGTCTTAAGGGGTTAGGGTCCACCTCAAGGTTACAAGAGATCATAAGAATCCACTTTTAATAGGGCCATAAGTGACCGAGAATTCCCACCTTGTTGGTCTTACCCTAAATGCACTAATGGAGGTCTTAAGTGATTGACTCAGATATCCACTTCATTGATTAGATACTTGGTCTATGTGTGAATGTTTGTGTGTTGCAAAGACATACCTTGATATATGTAACCTGCTAAATTTAGGGTATGGTCTTTAAGCAATACTATATTTCAGTCTTACAAGACTTTAATTTCTGAGCCTTCTCCTTAACATATCCAACAGGTCAGCGGGTGGGGTATAATCAATAGGTGAAGCAATGATGGAGAATGAAGATGAAAATGGATATATTATGTTACTAGTAGTTTTCATTGCTATATTTCTTATGGAAACTTTTAATGCTGAGTTTATTGATGTACCTATGGGATAATTGTACCTTGACAATCTGTGTTTTCTATGGCTTTTTAATAAAATGGTACATCATATTTTGGTATTATACTTGCTCATTCCGTTGTGTGAGATTTCGATAATGCAATGTTTATATATTATTCTATGCAAATGTAATTCCTTATAGGAACCAACGAACCGTTCGGGGTGGCTCTAAGTTTCGATGAGCCTTTTCTAGGCCAACATTTAGGCTCATTGCTAGTGGGTTGCTACATTTTGTATCAGAGCATAGGTTATCCGATTATAGGGAAATAATACATATAAGAGACATATTTATATTTTGAAAAAGGTTTTCAAACTATATATATGACAAGCATACGCATCTACACTAGGCAGCTTTTTCGTTTTCTTCCTATTTCAGCTTAAATACTATCTTAGGATTATCCACTGAAGGATTCTTACTTTTCTTTTCAGATAGTAGAATGGCTGATAATCCTTACGAACAGGGAAACCGGGAAATGCCTCGGTATTTTCAAGAATGGTTCCAACATTATCTTCGTACTGGGGGACAGGTCCCTGTTGTTAATCTCTCCCTAGTGGTGCTTGCATCTCCTGCTGCTGAGTAGCCTTTGATTTTTCTCAATTCTGTAAGAGCTTCGCAAACCTTAGTGGAAAATCATTCTTAGGAAAAGAGGGTTTTACTAGTGCCCAAATTTGGATAACAGACTGCGAATGAATTTTTGAAACTACAGGATGGCCAAACGAAGTAAAAAGGAGAATTACGGCTTGGCACTTGAAAGAGGAGGCCCTTGAATGGTGGAACTTAGTATTTGGAAAGAATGAGCGCTAAATATTTACATGGAACGAATTCCAAGCCCGTTTTAAAGCAAAGCTTTTTCCAAAAGCCGAGATAACGATCCAGTTAGAAAATTTTATCCATTTCAAGAAAAGAAGTTTAAGTCTGCAAGAATACATGGCCAAGTTCATCGAATTGAGCAAGTTTGTTAGGGGTTTGGTGGATACCCCAATGAATAAAGCCCTGAGGTTTGTTAAGGGATTGAACTCCCCCATCGAAGGACAATTTGTTAGCATAAGTAACATTCGGAGCAACCTTCGAAACCCTAGTGGAGATGGCTATTCTACGCACGGCTGAAAGGTCCAAGGAGAATAAGGATGTAGAGAAGGGAGAAGGAAATTCTAATAAGAATAAGAAGGAGTGATGGAAGAACAAGAAGAACATGGGAAAATTCAAAAAGGAAGCTAAGACTTGTACGAGATGCAACCACAAGGGCAATGAGGCCAAAGATTACAAGACATCTTTGGAGAAGAAATAATTTAAAGGAAGGAGTTTCAACTGTCACAAAGAAGGACATGTGTCTAAGGATTGCCCAAAGCCTAAAGTTATCTGAAGTCGCCAGAACTATGAATTAGAGGCAGCTTGTAACAACCCAAATTTCCCCGCCCTTCGAATCCACCATAAGGCACGATCCGACGGTCGAAAATCCCCGGATTATTAACTTCGGGCCACAACAACATCAGAACACACAACAGAATACCTTTATTAACATCATATAAATGTTACATCAGAGTACAGAATGTCAGAGTACATCAAACATTATACAACAGAAGATAAATTTACAATAAATGTAATACAATGCATAGCAGAAGACTATCAATGCTCTGAACATAGCTTTAGGCTTTGATCCAGCATCATGCTCAATGAAATAATCAGAAAAACAAACTACTCAACTTCCCATTTGTAAAATATGGGCACCCGAGTTTGCAAGGGAAAATCAAACTATGAGTCAGTCATGAGACTGGTATGAGAAATTTTAACGGTTATATTTAACTTATACAAAATAAGGCATATCACTGGACCATGCCATATGACACGAAACGGGTTTTCTCCACTAGATTACCAGTGTACATACAACTACCATAATTAATAGACTTATGGATCTACCATTCACCAGACAACATGCAATTCTTCAATCTACCCATTTAGGCTTAATCCCCAAATTAAGATTTTTCCAAATCTAATTATCTTTACAGAAATTATTCCTTTGGACTTTATTCCCGATTTGTTATTTCAAATCATTTGAAATACATATCTTGTTTACATAGCAAAGTAGATTTCACTTCGGGATCTCAAAAGAAAATCTTTGATAATATGAATTTCGAAATATCACAATGCATACAAACAGTATGCAACCAAACCTTGGGAGGTTTCTCCCATCAAGAAGGCCAAGAGTCGGTTCCATAGTCACTCGATATATACATACATACATATATATATATATATATGTATATGCACCTCCCATGCCCTCAGGGAAGATTTACACTGATGATGCACCTCCCACGCACTCAGGGAAGACTTATACCGCCCATAACCCCCATACTTTTAGTCGTCAGGGTTACCCGAATCATTAGCCACATACTAAATCATTTCATATCCCGAAGCGGGGAAAATCATTTCACAACATAATAATCACAAGTACTTTCAAACTATAGTACTTCACATCAGTAATTCACACATATGATCAATCACTATTAAACATATAACCTTTGAGCTCGTACATCTCAAAGAAAGGTGTAAAGCAAGCGAATAAATTCTCCGCCACTAAACAGATATACCATCAATAGCAACTGATCGGTTAGGTGATGAACTGCAATGTCAAACATATAGTACATCCCTAAATCATTCTAGAAATATCGGGTTTAGCCCTCGAAATCCTTTCTTTTTATAAAACATTCTCTGTCCAAAATCGGGAATAACGTTCCTTTTCGCTTAAGAAAATCTCATTTAAAAATTGTTCATTAAATTTGAAATGAACCAAACAAAATCGCTAAACACCTCATAGTCATATTAGGAAATAAATCATGAGGTGTTAGCATACAATATTTCTACCGACCAATGCTAAATGTAAAAGCATGCTTGCTCATAAGCTGGTCGAGCACAATCCAAACAATTAATCATTCATGATTAATATCAACAACCAAGTATATTTGGTTTATACCTGTAACACCCCACACCCGCTATGATCACTCACTAAGGGAATGCCATAACATAGGTGGAGTATTTTAAGTGAATATAGAACAGAAAAATTACAACAAGACAGATATAAGTAATACTTGAGAATTTAAAACATCATTTCATTTCAGCGGAAAGTAAAACATGTTTGGTTACACCAAAACCATAAATAAGAGTCAAGTACATAATATCCATCCTGATAAAAAAGAAAGTACATAATCCCACTACATAACCTAATAGCCATAATAGAAAAGATAAACTGAGCTTTACATCCACGGTCCAAGCTCCAAAAGATAGATAAAGCAGTCTGATCAAAGTCCACTAGTGCTAGGCCCACTCTGAAAACCTGAGGGTTGGGAAAAAGATAAAGAAACAACGGGGTCAGACATAAATCTGAGTGAGTCCTATAACCCTAACAATACAATCATCAAAGTAATTAGGGTATGATATAAACAAGGTACGGTACCTCTGGGGATAATGACTACACTAAGTAGCCAACTAAACACAGGATGTTCTAAGATAAACGAAAAGACGCATTTACCCACCCAAGGATAATTACTAGATTGCACCACCCCAGATTCTACCCACCCAAGGGTAATTCTTACACTGCACCACACCAGTTCTACCCACCCAAGGGTGATTCCTACTTAAAGGTTGATCCCACTAAGTGTACTTAGTAATTTTACGCAGTAGTTTCGTGTACCCCTACATAGGTGCCGTCTGCCCCTATCTTTACTAGGTGTACCCACTACTCCCAAGCGATCGGCTCCCTACCGTAGATACCCGTGCTTGCCCCACAATGGGGTGTATCATTCCCCAAAGTGGCAACCTAATAATATCAACGGTGCACGGCTTATACCTACACGATGCAACAACGTCTTACTTACCAGCTCGGGTCCACACACACATATGTAACCCGTTGGACTTGCGTTGCCACCGCTAACCCGTTTTGGCCTCTTATAGTCAAGCCCAATATGCGTGTCCCGTCACTCGACTAGAGTCGAGCCCACTAAGATACGTTTGGGATATTGGTTGAAATGGGACCCCACAAGCTTCCACCTAAGCTTGTTAATTTATCTAGTGTATCCCACTTAACCCCTTTTATAATCATGCCCACCTACATGTTAAGGTTTGGTTAAGTCATCTAATCATATTTCAATTGCCACTTAAGGCACCCACTAGATTTCCACATGCCACCCAGAGCACTTACTTAACCCTTTACCCATGTTTAATTACATGTTTCACTTTGGTTAAGTATTCTAATCGTATTTTCTATTGCCACCCAAGGCAACCCACTAGTTTCCTCATGCCTCCCAGGGCACCCCCACTGGTTTCTACATGCCACGCAAGGCACCAACTTAACCCCTCATGCCCCACTACATGCTACCTTGGTTAAGTGTTTCTTAATTAATTAAGATCGTAACCTTTGTAAAGACCCCTCACATTAGACTGTCTTTTATGGCAGCTGGATATGTCGGTTGGTTCCGGGCAGCCTTACACAATAACAGAGTCTAACCTCGTGTCTTTACACTTGTCACGTATTTAGTTTATGACTAAGACCTCTCACATTGGACCAATCATTTGTAGCCGCTGGATTTGCCGGTCGGTTCCGGGCAGTCTTATGCTACAAAAGGGCCCAACCTCGTGTCTTAGTTGATTAATTACACCTAATTAATCACACCCCCATAATTTGTATTAATTATCCCTAATAAATTTACACATTTTTAAGAATATGGGTAGACCTAACTCAATAGGTAAATTCCCAATTCCATAGTATGGGTAGACCTAACTTAATAGGTAAATTCCCAACTTCATAATATGGGTAGACCCAACTCAATAGGTAAATTCCCAATTATGTCCAATTACTTTGTGGTATGCTTAATCATACCCACTTCACACAATTTTATGTGTTCATTAATTTTTACCCCATCGTCCCCACGTAAATACGTTAACACGACATACTTCAAAAGAGAAGATTCATCATACACACAATGGGTTCAACTTAGCATATCATTAGCATTATCATGGGTTTAAAAGGTGTCAACTTGCATATATGACCATAAACCCAACTTGCATAAATAACCAACCCAAACTTGCATGAATCACATAGGTCATAAAGATGGTAACTTGCATAAATGTTCATGTCATAGACCTATCATAAGGGTGTCAACTTGCATACATGTCATAGGTCTAAAAGGGATGAACTTGCACATGTACTTATGTCATACATAGAGGCAAACTTGCATATATTATGCATATCACAAAAAGAGACAAACTTGCATATGAACTTGCATCATAACTTGCATATGAAATTGCATCATAACTTGCATATGAACTTGCACATGAACTTGCATATGAACTTGCATAACATGTCATACATATAGGCAAACTCGCATATGTTATGCATATCATAAAAAGAGACAAACTTGCATATGAACTTGCATCATAACTTTGCATATGAACTTGCATCATAACTTGCATAAAACCAAACACTTAGCATGCATAAAACCAAATACTTAGCATGCACAAAACCACATACTCAGCATGCACAAAACCAAATACTTAGCATGCATAAAACCACATGCATAACTTGCATATCATGTTACATATAACTTGCATATACTCTCACATATAGTTTGCATAACATGTTACATATGCATAAATGTTTAACATAGTGTTTAGCATCATAAAACATGGCATTAAACTTACATATAGCATAAAACTTGCAAATCACATATCATACAAACTTGCATAAACACATTTATCCACAAACATAGCCATGTCTTATCACATCCTACCATAATCAATTTAACAATTGATTATTAAAGCTATAGGAACTCACCACTAAGCTCCCATAAGCAAACCCTTGCCACAAATTACCCAAAAACTCTAGCCTTGAACATAAAGCTTGCAACTTGATGATGAATGCAAGCTAATGATCCTTTAAACAACTCAAAAATGTTTGTATGAACATGAAAGCCTTCATACAAATAGTTTCATAAGAGGATGGAGGCTAGGGTTTTGGGTGGAGGCCATGATCATAGAAAATTTTGGCATAGTTTAGTTAGGAGATAGGATTACGATCATTTAGGGTTAGCTTAGGGTCTTATTTATAGGATTAGGCAAGTGTTTTAGGCCCTTAGATCAACCGTAGGTTAGATTAGGACCATCAGATCCCGGAAGCTTCTAGAGAACAGCCCAAAACACAGCCAATCCCTTAAAATGGTGCACCAGGTTAGACCTGACGAGCACCCCCTGTCGACACCCAAGTCGACAGGGCTGTCGACCTGGTGCTACCCAGTCGACTGCCCTGTCGACAGGGCTGTCGACACGGGTAGCTGGGCGGGAATTTTTCCCTCCAGCGCCCAATGGCCCCAATTTTGAATTTTAAACCTGAATTTTAAATCTGTTTTGAACTTTTAATTTTCTGCAAACTTCATTGGGCCATAACCGGGCCATACGGACTCCGATTCTCGAAAACTCGGACTCTATTTCGCGTATTTTTCCGAGACGAACGCAATGACGCAGTCCGTTTCCCCCAATTCTCACATCTGAGATTATTTATTCTGTAATTTGTGAATTTAGCATTAACCGAAATTCGGGGTATTACATTCTCCCCTCCTTAAAGGATTTCGTCCCCGAAATCTCTAAGCTAAGGAGAATGCATATCCTACCATCCAAACAACCATCTACTCAATCCATCAAACACGGGCATCCATTGTCCTTAAAACAGTTTCTAATGATGTATGAGCATATGCAAAAAGTGTGTGTATATGTTCCCTATCTAATGTATGAACATATGCAAACCATGATAGTGCCATGCATCCATTATGTATGCGAGAGAACCCTATCGACACATACAATATCTACATGAGTGCACAATCATTCACCAAAATGCATCATCCATATGATAACACAATCATTATACATCCATAAATATAGCTTCCTACACACAATTTTATGCAATATGCAATATGAAGTGATTGAGCCGATCTAGTGCCTAATGTGTGTATACATGCATCCACGAGCAACCACTGGCAACCACTTGCATCCATCAAACATAACATGTCTCAAACACATGTTTCAACCATAGGTTTACCCTATCTAAAGGTCAAAGGTACTAATGAGAGGACATACTAAAGATAAGATAAGTACTAGACAAGCGATAAAGGAGAAGTTAAAAGACATACTCTCAAAAAGAAATGGATACAAAGAACGCATCTTCGCTTCCGTCTCCCAAGTAGCATTGCCCTCGTCTTCTCCCCATTGCACTTTAACTAGCTGAACTTCTCTGTTCCTCAACTTCCTAGTTTCTGACCCAAGGATGCGAGTAGGAGCTCGTCGAATCGTCGCATCACGCTCTACCTCTACATCTCTAAGCAAGCTCGGCTCTACGACCTCTGCGGTCTCATGTAAGCACTTCCTCAAATGTGATACATGGAATACATCATGTACACCACTAAGTCTGTCGGGCAACTCCACCCTATATGCCATCCGTCCAATCCTTTCCTTAATAGGAAACGGCCCAACAAACCTCGGCGCTAACTTCCCAACGGACCCAAAGCGAACAACATTTCTCAACGGAGATACTTTGACAAAAACCATGTCCCCAACCTCAAACTCAAGATCCGTCCTTCTCCGATCCGCATAAGATTTCTGTCTATCTTGCACTGCCTTCATCCTTCTTCGAATCAAATCAATCTTCTCTGAAGTCTCTCTAACCATATCCGGCCCAAGCAAGATCTTATCCGTAGATTCCCACCAACATGTAGGAGATCGATAAGGCCTTCCATAAAGAGCCTCAAAAGGAGCCATGCCGATACTAGACTGAAAGCTGTTATTGTATGCGAACTCCACCAAAGGAAGATGTTCTTCCCATGTACCTCCAAAATCCAAGATACAAAGCCTCAAGAGATCTTCTAGATACGGTTCACCCTCTCGGTCTGACCGTCCGTCTGAGGATGATATGCGGTGCTCAAACACAACCGAGTCCCTACCGCCTCTTGCAAACTTCTCCAAAACTCACTAGTGAAGATAGGATCTCGATCACTCACAATGCTGGATGGTACGCCATGCAATCTAACAATCTCTCTAACATAGACTGAAGCAAGCCATGGAGCGGTCCTCTTACTCTTCACGGGTATAAAATGGGCACTCTTGGTAAGTCTGTCTACCACAACCCAAATTCCCGTATTACCCTTCCTCGATCTCGGTAACCCATCGATGAAATCCATCGAGACACTATCCCACTTCCATTGCGGAACTTCCAATGGGTGTAGCAACCCACCGGGTTTCCTTTGCTCCGCTTTCCTTTGCTAGCACACCAAGCATCTAGCCACATACTCGGCCACATCTTTCTTCATACCGGCCCAAAAAGAAAACTCGCTTCATGTCTTGGTACATCTTGTCCTTACCAGGATGAATGGTCATCTTCGACTGATGTGCATCATCAAGTATAGCCTTCCTCAGACCCTCGTCTTGCGGTACACAAAGTCTACCGTCTCTACGCAACCACCCCTTACCATCTAGGGTGTACCTACTCAAATGGCTGGACGACTCCCCCCCTTATGAGCTTCTCTACTAACTCAGCCAACTGTGGGTCGTCTCGCTGTGCCTCGCCAATCCGCCCCAAAAGAGTATGCCTAACCTCCAAAGAGGCTAGCAAACCGGGTACAAAGTCAATCTGAAGGTCTAAAGTCTAACATGGAATTAAACTCCAAGCTTCGCCATTCCATGAACAATGGACTCAAGGACAGCCTTTTTCTGCTTAAGGCGTCTGCCACCACGTTACCCTTGCCAGGGGTATACGCTATCTCAAATTCATAGGATGTTAAGAATTCCATCCATCTTTGTTGTCTTAAGACAATGTGCTCAAAGAATCTCCAACACTTCCCTAAGATGTAGGGCATGCTTTTCTCCACTTCTAGAGAAAATCAGGATATTCTCCCATGCAAAATCGTCACAACTATCCATCTCTCACGCAGACCACCCTAGTCGAACTCGACATCCCCCAAATGCAAGCCCCAAAGGCCTAAACCAATATCAGACAAACACCCAAGGGATACCTCCTTCGAATTCAGACGACCTACGTGAGATGATACTAGTAAAAACGGCTAAATAATTAAGTCCTTGTCCAACTCTGGATGTCCTTGCCAGTCTCACTCCAAAACCACGTTTTATCCCATTACGGGCTTTGCTCAATCTATTGAGCACATACGAAGACTTATTTCGCTCCTAGAAAAGACCAAGATGTCATCCACCAAGATCATCGCGAACTTATTTAGGTACTCCTTGAACACCCTTCTCATCAAATCAACAAAGTATGCGGAGGCGTTCGTCTAACCAAATGGCATCGCCAGCTACTCATAAAACCATCCGGAGTCCTAAAGGCAATCTTCCCTATACTATCCTCAGCCACTCTCAACTGACGAAACCCCGTGGCTGAGTCCAACTTGCGAAAATACTGAGGCGCCAACCAACTGATCAAAGAGATCATCAATCCTCGGCAATGGGTGTCTATTCTTCTTTGTGAGTTTATTTAGTTCTCTTTAGCCTACACAAAGTCTGAGGGACCCATCCGCCTTCGTAGCAAAAACTACTGGAGCACCCCACTCCGATATACTTTGTCTTATGGACCCCTTCTCAAGCAACTCCCCTACTAGTTTATGGAGTTCCCTCCTCTAGCGAGGAGCCATGTGGCGCACTGGTAAAGATACAGGTTTAGCATTGTCTACCAGATATATTCGGAAGTCAATCTCCCGCTCCGGAGGTAAGCCCTTCACCTCCTCAAACACATCCGAGTATTCCCGGACCACTCTAACAGATCGCAAACTCTCGACCGACGTGTCAAGCGATTCTAGATAACTTAGCATAACAGATTCCATGGAATTACAAGAGATCTCGAGAGTGTTACCCAAACGGGTCATAAGCCTAACAACTCTCCCTTCAAAATCAAGAACGGCACCCCTACTGGATGATCAGTCCATGCCCAAAACTAACCCATAGCTCGTGAAGCCCAAAAGCATCACATCTAAACTCAACGCTAAGTATCGCAACTTTCAAACCCAAACACATCATGGAGCCCCAATTGGGTTTGAAACAACTAAGGGATCATCTACTAACTGGTGTCTAAGTGCAGTGACTCAACTAATAAGGATGAGATAAACGAACTCGATGCGTCAGAATCAAATAAAGTTTGAATCGGATAATAAAGAAATCCAAATTCCAACCTAGACGGTCCTATCCCCATCTGGTACCCTAGTCGTGAGGGAATACAACCACCCTCCAGGAGATTCCGTACCTTGCCCTTGCCTCTTTGGACAATCCTAATAAGATGTCCTATTCCTCCAAAAGGATAACTACTAGCCCTCTTCTTCCCATTCTCCACTCGTAACCTCCCACCAAAATGAGGTTTCGTCCTTCATTAAACATCAACTATTTGAGCCTTCCTCCCATCGTCTATCCAATAGGTACCTACAAGTCCTCCTCCTTCTTGAACCAAATTCTAGTCCGACTAATGTCCAAGTTCCTTGAAGTGGTTTTCCATTCTTATCTATCTTAGAAAGATCATCTATACGTGGAGGGGAAACTCAAAACGAGAGAGGAAGAGATTCAAAACGGAGAACTCGAAAGATAAAGATATGGCTATCGGGGATTACGCTTTTCTTTCAAAAACCTTTCTCTTAAAAGACATGTTTTTGAAAATACTCCTTTCAAAAATATTCTTAGAAAATAGTTTTTCTAAAAATTTTATCTGTTCTGGTAACCTTAAGCTCTGATACCACGTGTAACACCCCGCACCCGCTATGATCACTCACTAAGGGAATGCCATAACATAAGTGGAGTATTTTAAGTGAATATAGAACAGAAAAATTACAACAAGACAGATATAAGTAATACTTGAGAATTTAAAACATCATTTCATTTCAGCGGAAAGTAAAACATGTTTGGTTACACCAAAACCATAAATAAGAGTCAAGTACATAATATCCATCCTGATAAAAATGAAAGTACATAATCCCACTACATAACCTAATAGCCATAATAGAAAAGATAAACTGAGCTTTACATCCACGGTCCAAGCTCCAAAAGATAGATAAAGCAGTCTGATCAAAGTCCACTAGTGCTAGGCCCACTCTGAAAACCTGAGGGTTGGGAAAAAGATAAAGAAACAACGGGGTCAGACATAAGTCTGAGTGAGTCCTATAACCCTAACAATACAATCATCAAAGTAATTAGGGTATGATATAAACAAGGTACGGTACCTCTGGGGATAATGACTACACTAAGTAGCCAACTAAACACAGGATGTTCTAAGATAAACGAAAAGACGCATTTACCCACCCAAGGATAATTACTAGATTGTACCACCCCAGATTCTACCCACCCAAGGGTAATTCTTACACTGCACCACACCAGTTCTACCCACCCAAGGGTGATTCCTTCTTAAAGGTTGATCCCACTAAGTGTACTTAGTAATTTTACCCAGTAGTTTCGTGTACCCCTACATAGGTGCCGTCTGCCCCTATCTTTACTAGGTGTACCCACTACTCCCAAGCGATCGGCTCCCTACCGTAGATACCCGTGCTTGCCCCACAATGGGGTGTATCATTCCCCAAAGTGGCAACCTAATAATATCAACGGTGCACGGCTTATACCTACACGATGCAACAACGTCTTACTTACCAGCCCGGGTCCACACACGCATATGTAACCCGTTGGACTTGCGTTGCCACCGCTAACCCGTTTTGGCCTCTTATAGTCAAGCCCAATATGCGTGTCCCGTCACTCGACTAGAGTCGAGCCCACTAAGATACGTTTGGGATATTGGTTGAAATGGGCCCCCACAAGCTTCCACCTAAGCTTGTTAATTTATCTAGTGTATCCCACTTAACCCCTTTTATAATCATGCCCACCTACATGTTAAGGTTTGGTTAAGTCATCTAATCATATTTCAATTGCCACTTAAGGCACCCACTAGATTTCCACATGCCACCCAGAGCACTTACTTAACCCTTTACCCATGTTTAATTACATGTTTCACTTTGGTTAAGTATTCTAATCGTATTTTCTATTGCCACCCAAGGCAACCCACTAGTTTCCTCATGCCTCCCAGGGCACCCCCACTGGTTTCTACATGCCACCCAAGGCACCCACTTAACCCCTCATGCCCCACTACATGCTACCTTGGTTAAGTGTTTCTTAATTAATTAAGATCGTAACCTTTGTAAAGACCCCTCACATTAGACTGTCTTTTATGGCAGCTGGATATGCCGGTTGGTTCCGGGCAGCCTTACACCATAACAGAGTCTAACCTCGTGTCTTTACACTTGTCACGTATTTAGTTTATGACTAAGACCTCTCACATTGGACCAATCATTTGTAGCCGCTGGATTTGCCGGTCGGTTCCGGGCAGTCTTATGCTACAAAAGAGCCCAACCTCGTGTCTTAGTTGATTAATTACACCTAATTAATCACACCCCCATAATTTGTATTAATTGTCCCTAATAAATTTACACATTTTTAAGAATATGGGTAGACCTAACTCAATAGGTAAATTCCCAATTCCATAGTATGGGTAGACCTAACTTAATAGGTAAATTCCCAACTTCATAATATGGGTAGACCTAACTCAATAGGTAAATTCCCAATTATGTCCAATTACTTTGTGGTATGCTTAATCATACCCACTTCACACAATTTTATGTGTTCATTAATTTTTACCCCATCGTCCCCACGTAAATACGTTAACATGACATACTTCAAAAGAGAAGATTCATCATACACACAATGGGTTCAACTTAGCATATCATTAGCATTATCATGGGTTTAAAAGGTGTCAACTTGCATATATGACCATAAACCCAACTTGCATAAATAACCAACCCAAACTTGCATGAATCACATAGGTCATAAAGATGGTAACTTGCATAAATGTTCATGTCATAGACCTATCATAAGGGTGTCAACTTGCATACATGTCATAGGTCTAAAAGGGATGAACTTGCACATGTACTTATGTCATACATAGAGGCAAACTTGCATATATTATGCATATCACAAAAAGAGACAAACTTGCATATGAACTTGCATCATAACTTGCATATGAAATTGCATCATAACTTGCATATGAACTTGCACATGAACTTGCATATGAACTTGCATAACATGTCATACATATAGGCAAACTCGCATATGTTATGCATATCATAAAAAGAGACAAACTTGCATATGAACTTGCATCATAACTTTGCATATGAACTTGCATAAAACCAAACACTTAGCATGCATAAAACCAAATACTTAGCATGCACAAAACCACATACTCAGCATGCACAAAACCAAATACTTAGCATGCATAAAACCACATGCATAACTTGCATATAATGTTACATATAACTTGCATATACTCTCACATATAGTTTGCATAACATGTTACATATGCATAAATGTTTAACATAGTGTTTAGCATCATAAAACATGGCATTAAACTTACATATAGCATAAAACTTGCAAATCACATATCATACAAACTTGCATAAACACATTTATCCACAAACATAGCCATGTCTTATCACATCCTACCATAATCAATTTAACAATTGATTATTAAAGCTATAGGAACTCACCACTAAGCTCCCATAAGCAAACCCTTGCAACAAATTACCCAAAAACTCTAGCCTTGAACATAAAGCTTGCAACTTGATGATGAATGCAAGCTAATGATCCTTTAAACAACTCAAAAATGCTTGTATGAACATGAAAGCCTTCATAGAAATAGTTTCATAAGAGGATGGAGGCTAGGGTTTTGGGTGGAGGCCATGATCATAGAAAATTTTGGCATAGTTTAGTTAGGAGATAGGATTATGATCATTTAGGGTTAGCTTAGGGTCTTATTTATAGGATTAGGCAAGTGTTTTAGGCCCTTAGATCAACCCTAGGTTAGATTAGGACCATCAGATCCCGGAAGCTTCTAGAGAACAGCCCAAAACACAGCCAATCCCTTAAAATGGTGCACCAGGTTAGACCTGACGAGCACCCCCTGTCGACACCCAAGTCGACAGGGCTGTCACAGGGCTGTCGACCTGGTGCTACCCAGTCGACTGCCCTGTCGACAGGGCTGTCGACACGGGTAGCTGGGCAGAAATTTTTCCCTCCAGCGCCCAATGGCCCCAATTTTGAATTTTAAACCTGAATTTTAAATCTGTTTTGAACTTTTAATTTTCTGCAAACTTCATTGGGCCATAACCGGGCCATACGGACTCCGATTCTCGAAAACTCGGACTCTATTTCGCGTATTTTTCCGAGACGAACGCAATGACGCAGCCCGTTTCCCCCAATTCTCACATCTGAGATTATTTATTCTGTAATTTGTGAATTTAGCATTAACCGAAATTCGGGGTGTTACAATACCACTTTTGAATCATTTATTATGATTTAACATAACTTTTCTCTATTTTTATTAATATAAAAATAGTCTATATTAATAATCTTTAATTATAGACAGTTATTGGTTTTGGCTCTATTTTTATTCAAACTTGAATTTAACATGTCTCAAAATCTAACTGTTGGATCTTAACATATTTATTATCAATGGAAAATCTTTCCGAAACGAATCCAATGGATCTAGTTTTAAGAAAATCCGATTGTCGGATCTTCTGGTATACTCGTTTAAAATTATGAGTTGAAAACGCGAACTGCCGCTGCTTGATTCATTTAATTTAATTTATATTTAACGTATATAAATATAATTCGTTCAACGGCTTCCAAACTATTTAATTCATCAATTATTTGGCTAACACCTTCAATTTTTGGAAAAATTCTCATAACCTCCTTTGTATGGAGGGATCTGAAAAATCGGAAATGACCTAAACAGGTTCCAATAAATCATAATATATCCATGCAACATATGTACACTGAGAGATGTGTAAAAATAAATCATCGCAATACCCGTGTGGGAATTAAAAATCATGTGAACAACCATTGTTGCTTACACATCGCCCCATGCGGTGTGTACAATTTAATTACCCTAATCCCCATGTACCTTAACTACGCAAAAGTGACGTGTTTATTTTTGTCACTTCCTTACCTGTGTAGGGTTTATTATTAAATCTTGCAGATTTATTTATAAGTTCAATTTAGTCCAACTCATGTCTTCTGCCACGTCTGATCAATATGCAGTATACCTGGCCTCCAGTCATTGTTCTCGTCGTATAATATCAAATAAATGAATACAATATGGTTTACATCATATAAGCATCAAGCAGCTACATGCTTATATGGGTATGTCCAGCTATGCTTATGTAGTGTAGTCCGGTACTTGGTAGCTATTCTTTGGTGATGTTTAATTAATTCAGAGTCCATCACTCACATCCAATGCACACACAAAAATCATATAAGCAAGTACTCAACATCAAGTGCCATTTAAGGCACCTCAAGTGTCCATCCACGTTGCATGTCACGTGAGTGTCACATATCCATACAATGCTTCTAATGCAAATGATTTTTGAATAGTTCGGGTGTTGAAATAACAAGATACATATGCATGCATGTATGTAGTAATGAACATCAACAAACATGATTAAATATTTTTAATCACCAACTACTCAATCAAATACATCTACTTGCATAACGGTTAAAAATAATAATTTTACATCGTTCATCGCTTACAAACGTCTTAATAATTTTTATTATCATATTACTCCATAGTTGATTTTATTTATTCTAGTTACAATCTCATGATTTCAATATAGTTGCATTTACATCTCGTGCCTGTAAGCTACATAGCGTACATTAGTTAAAAATCACATTTTTAACTAACTACAATTTATTCCATGTCGTACATTAGTTAAAAATCATATTTTTAACTTATTAAAAATAATCTAATGTCATGTACTAGTTAAAAATCACAATTTTAACTTACTAAAAGTAATCTCATGTCATACATTAGTTAAAAATCACATTTTTAACTAACTAAACATCTTATTATGTCATACACTAGTTAAAAATCATATTTTAACTTACTAAAAATAATCTAATGTCATGTACTAGTTAAAAATCACATTTTTAACTTGCCAAAAATAATCCCATGTCATACATTAGTTAAAAATCATATTTTTAGCTAACTAAAAATCATATCATGTCCTAACTAGTTAAAAATCATATTTTTAACTTACTAAAAATAATCTAATGTCATGTACTAGTAAAAAATCACATTTTTAACTTGCTAAAAATAATTTCATCTCATACATTAGTTAAAAATCATATTTTTAACTAACTAAAAATCATATCATGTCATACACTAGGTAAAAATCGTATTTTTAACTTAATTTTTTTTGATGACATGCACTAGTTAAAAATCACATTTTTAACTAACTAAAAATCATATCATGTCATGCACTAGTTAAAAATCATATTTTTAACTAACTAAATATTTTCTCATGGCATGTACTAGTTAAAAATCACATTTTTAACTAACTAAACATTATGTAACAATTCTATAAACCTATCTACCCCTTTTTCTTAAAGCAAGATAAAATTTCTCACAGAGGTTTCCACTCTGCCAATTCTTTAAATGAGGAATAATGCGACCACTCCAAGCTCCAACATGGCTTTATGAAGGTCCGAAGCGCTCAAGCTTCACTCATATGCTCTCTAACACTCGATGGAGAGGAAGTTAAGCATGAATGAGGTGCTCAAACTTCTAATTCTCCGCTGTTCGGAATTAAATCGGAGAAAGGAGAGAACTATGAGGTGGTAGAGAAGTTTAGAGAGGGTATTAGTCAGTGTACAGGTAGTAGGAAGGTGTACGAAGGTTTAGGAGGAGGAAAGGAATTTTGGGAGGAAGAAGAGGTGCTATGGCATTGAGGAAGAAGAGGGAAAAGGGAGGAGGAGGGGCGCCGTGCGTAGAGGGGAGGAGGAGGAGGAGGAAAAGGAGGAGACAAAGGAGGAGCGATGGCCTGGGGGAGGGAGGGAAGGAGGAAGGAGGAGCTAGGGTTTTCCATGAGGAGGCCATTTTTAGAAAGAAGGAGGAGGTAGGAAATGAATGGGAGAAAGTGAGTTTATGTAGGAATTTATCTCCCGCTCTCTCCAACTGTCTGACTGCAAACCGTCTCTGTTTGCTCTACAATTTTGATATGAGATAATACACGGCTATATGAACCCAATGACCCAAGTTTCGTCGAATTTCGAGTTAATTTGATCTTCCGTTTAATTTCTCAAATAGACTCAAATAATGCTCAATAAATGCGATTTTAGCATACCTTTTCTTCTTGTACGCCCGAATGCTAACTCCAAAAATTATGGCCTTTTAGATTTAACCATTATTTGAAGATACAAATCCGAAATAAAAGGGAATTGAATTCTGAGATCGTCTCAATAATGTTCCTTGGTAACTGAACGTCATTTTATTAGCAAATGTGTCTGCCCCACATGGCCACACGCTAACTCCATTCGACTCGCATTTTGGAACTCAACAATGATTTGTCATTATGAATCAAAAAAAAAAATCTCATCGAATTTTGAGCTTCCTATCAAAATTTCACTTTTTAAGGGCTATGCGATGAATTAAAAAATCAAAATTTTAGTTTTTGACGCATTATTCCTTAAAATTATATTAAAAATAATTTTAAATTTGTTCCAAAGTCTCAGGGATGTTACTCTCCCCAACTAGAAACTTTTCGTCCCCAAAAAGGAAGGAAGATGTAAACAACTTAATTACTTAAAACATAGCCTTTCAAAAATTTACTTTGAAAATATATTTCTTACTACGAATACGCTCTCTCATATACGTAATACTCTTGACTCATTCTAGGGCATTACCAACCCCATCTATAATGAGTTACTCATTCTAGGATATTACTAATCATATCTCTAATGAATTCTTTTGTTTGGTTCTAATTAGTTGTACCCTAAAGATTTGAAGTTAACCAAAGCTTTGATACCAATTTGTAACAACCTGAATTTTCCCGTCTTTTGAATCCACCATAAGGCACGATCTGACGGTTGGAAATCCTCAGATTATTAACTTTAGGTGCATAATAATGTAACACCCCACCTCCGTTAAGGTCACTCACAAAGGGAATGCCTTAACTTTGGTGGAGCATTTTAGTAAACAGAACAGAAACTTACAAGACAAATAAAACAATACTTGAAATTTTTTAACTTTATTACAGTAGAAACAGAAATCAATATGGTTACATCCTTTCAAATCTCAGGATTCAAGTACAAATATCAGTCTTGTACAAAAGCCTTCAAAATGCATGTTTTAAAATCATAATCCCCATAGAACGGGAGCTATACAGAGCCAAGCCATACTTTAAGCACTACAAGCAGAGAGAAATCCGGATCAAGCTAAAGTATTCCCTCCTTGGATAACCTGGGGGGGAACGGAAGAAAGGAGGCGAAACAACAAGAGTCAGACAAAAAGTCTGGCAAGTCCAGTGACTTTCAGCATATGAACAGATAATAATAATATGACATGAATATAAAACTGGATGAGAGATAACTATAACAGGTGTAGCAGATATAACGGAAGAACAGAATGACATAGACTATTGCTTTACACTTCTCTGCACTAATACTAGTATAACATAATTAGGTGTCACCCTAATGTCTAAACTGAAATAGAAACGGGTACAGAATAATTTAACAGAAACAGGATGCTAATAATGGGCCTTTACTACCCGATCAGAAACAGACAGATTCAAAAACAGATTAATCCCTATGGAAACAGAATGTATAATTAGGTGTACACTAGTAATGGGCCTTTACCACCCGAACAGACGGTACCACGCAGAAACAGACAGGTGTTACCACCCAACAGAAACAGACGGTACCAACAGAAACAGACAGAACTAAGTGTACCCTAAAACCCTACCCCAAACGATCGGCTCCCTAATACATAAATATCCTGTGTCGGCCCCACAATAGGGTGTATCACTCCCTAAAGTGACAACCAATTGGCACAGACCTATTAACAGATGTCACGGCGTCTTACATCCTCAGAGGCAGACCGGGATCCATGCACGCACATGACCCGGTTGGAACGCACCATCAACACCCCTCGCCATTATCAGAATGAACCGCTTATAATTAGTTCAGTAAGCGTGCCCGGACCCTACTTCCTGTTGGGTCAAAGTTTTGATACCAGAAAGGGTTATTGACTAATATGGGTCCCAAACAACAGATGACACAAGTAATTCCCCTCCTAACCTTGTGTTCCCAGACTAACAAATTTCAGTTTAACTTGTCTACAAGTTTCAGACATACAAAATTTAGATTAACTAGTTCACTGATCAAGCAATCAAGTTAGCAGGTTTTCAGACTAACGGATCAGATGTTCGGATTAACAGGCTTACAGATTAACTGGTTCCAGATTATCTAACTTTGTATTGGGCCTATGGATTCACGAAACGGGTTTATCAGATTCATTGGTCCAATTGGTTTAACCTTACCCAACACGTTTTAGACATCACAGTTATCTCAGATTTTCATTAATTAAATATTAATGCCCAAACCTCTCACATTAGACTGATAGTTTGCTGCTACTAGTTAGGCCGGTTGGTTCCGGGCAGGTTTCTGTCGCAAACTGAGTCTAACCTCGGGTTTCAAGCACGTTATGACTAACTTCTCACATTAGAACCTATTGTTTGCGACCACTGGAATATGCCGGGCGGTTCCGGGCAGAATTACGTCGCAAACTCATTCTAACCTCGAGTTAGCCATGTTTATCTTTGCGGCCAATTAATTAACGATTTACCATTTATACTCATGCCTAATATACATGTCAATTATTCATAGCTAATGACAACAACAGACTGAATATATCAACTTAACGGATATAGCAGATAACAAGTTTTGCAGATTAGGCGACTTAACGGATTTAGCCGATTAAACAAACTAGCAGATTTTAGCATATAACAGATTAGGCATCTCAACAGACAAATTTAACAGACTAGGCATCTCAATCTAATTAGCAGTTTAGGCAGAATTGGCAGATTAGAACTAGCAAATTAGGCAAATATATTAGATTTAATCATTCCTTAAGGTTTCACAACATATCTTGCCTAAATATCAATCTTGCCTAAGTTCACATGCATAAATAATAGTCATGATTCCCAATATGATCATTTATCCCATGTTTGCATTAAATTCACATAGCACAGATTATGGTCATAATTTACCATATATCATATGTTCCCCTTTTTATTAAACTTGCAAAGTACATAAGATCCATATATAGATTATACCAAATATAACCATGGATTACTATGCATGTCATATATCCCAAAGATCCCTTACTTAGGTGTTTATTTACATAATAGATATCCTACTTCCATGTAAATCTTTCTACCTAAGCCATATTCCCTTTTTTTTAAAGCCATAGTCCGTTATATAAAATATGCCCAAGGATCTAGATCTAACCTGTATTATATCTTTCTATTCATAATTTTTAACATGCCTTATATTCCAGATTTACAAGTCATATATTATCATATGATAATCCCAAATTGTCATATATGCATAGATCTAGATCTAGTTTACAACCTATGTCCTTCACTCAAATCAGTCACAAATCAGTCCAATTATGCATCATTCATTTTATTGTCCCAAATATTTTAGCGTATGTTAATCTCTTATGAGATTGGCTCAGGCTCGTGGTAGCCTGGCTATAGAACAAAAAGAGGAAAGAGATAAGATAGATCCAAACAGAATAGAAAAGAACAGATATAATCTCACATTCAGATTTACAATTCACGTCACAATCAGAATTAACGTTTATATCGGAAAATAACTGTACTTGCCTTGATTGGATTAAAGAAAGAACTTTAACTTTTTGTAGAATCTTTGCAGAAACTTTAATCTCTAGTTTGAATTGAGTTGCTTAGGCTGATGTTGATTATCTTCTAGTTTTGATTCCAGCAGAGTAGCGATGCCATTATTTTATTTTAGTTAGAATAAAGGCAGAGTATAGGTAGAATGAAGTTGTGTGGAGAGAAAGTGAGGTTTGGGGGTGTTTTTATAGGAGAATAGGGTGATTGAGAGCCTTCGGATCAGTCTAGAAGTCATCAGAATCGTACAGCTCGAATACACATCATCCAGCCACTCAAAAGAAGACATGTCTCCTCAGAACACTCCAGAAATCGGTGCTGGATTTGTATGGGCGCACTTGGCAGGTGCGCCAGTGTATTTTTGTACTGGCGCACTTCACAAGTGCGCCAGTGTATTCTGGCCTATTTCCGGTTTTTCTGCCTAACTTCGTTCGTCCATATCTTCTTCATACGGACTCCGATTTACGCAAATTCGGACTCTATTTCGCGTATTTTTCCAAGACGAACACAATGGCGCAACCCGTTTCCCTTATTTCTTCTCCTAAAAATTAATTATACCTTGATTTTTGACTCTTATGTTTACAGAAAATACGGGGTGTTACATTCTCCCCTCCTTAGAGGATTTCGTCCCCGAAATCTTCAAGTTAAGAAGAATGTGTCCTACTATCCAATCACCCATCTACTCAACCATCATCCACAAGCATCCATTGTCCTTAGAAAACTTCTAATGTTGTATGAACATATGTAAAAGTGTGTGTATATGTTCCTTATCTAATGCAAAGATCAGGCGGTCTACTGATTCAGTTGACCTCCTTAATGCGAATTATGTCAGTGCCATGAGTCCAACATGTATGCAATAGAATTCTAATGATATATATTATTTCTATATGAGTGCACAATCATTCACTCAAATTCAACATCCATGTGCTGAATCAATCATTTTGCATCCACAAGAATTGAAAAATGCTCACCCATCCATATGCAGTATGAGAGTGTTTTCGAGCCGATCTAGTGCCTAGTGTGTGTATATGCATCCACGGGCAACCACTAGCAACCACTTGCATCCACTTGCAACCGTCAAACATAACATGTCTCAAACACATGTTTACACCCATTAGTTTCTACCTAAAGTTCGAAGATTCGATCGATAGGATACAGTCGAATGATGGAAGCGAGTACAGATAGAACGAAAATTTGGTTCCCATTAGACATGGGTCCTAAGTATCGGCCCCAAAGACCGAAACCAACATCAAATTGACACCCAGAAGATTACCTTCTTTAGACAATGTCAAAACTGGAAATCCTATCAAAAGTATTTAGATATTTACAGACTACTGGTACAGATCAGGTTCCCTAATGATTCTTAGGAAGCTAAGCATGATAAAGTCATACCCCACGAAAACTCAGAATGTATGCGTCATACTTGACGCCTAACACAGATATCCCTCAAACCCCAATCTCAAACAGATGATCCATAACCCTTATGGGTCTGAGTCTACAGCGGAATTCAGAAATAATACTAGTATTAAAGTGCAGAGTATCGATTACAAAATCAAAATACCAGAATCAGAAAATGTCTTAACTCCATAATCAGATAAAGAAATTAAACCTACTATAGAAATTTTCCTATTTCTATCCTAGCCACTAGCCTCAAGAGTGTTCGCCTACCCTCCTTGTCCTCGTCTCTTCGGGCAGTCCCTAGTGAAGTGTCCCATCTCCCCACAGTTGAAGCAAGCGCCCTTCCTTTTTTTGCAATCCTTGTTCAGATGAGTCGAGCTCCCACAAGTAAAGCACTTTTTCCCCTTCTTATCTTCAGACTTCTCATCCTTCTTTTGTGTTTCCTTTTTGGGCCCTGCTTTCTTATTATGTGGTTCTTCCTTCTTTGTCTCTTTCGGGCACTGGTCTTCCTCGTGCAGTAGTGCCATATCCACTAATTTCTCGTAAGTTGCTCCCATGGGTACATGGGTCATGGCTAGGCTGTGCAGTGGCTCATTCAATCCTTTAACAAAGCGGAGAGCCTTTTTCTGCTGAGTGTTGACTAAATCCAATCCGAATCTTGCTAGTTGGTTGAACTGGTTGACGTATTCCTTGACCGTCATACTTCATTGCTTAAGAGATAAGAACTTTTCCAATTGCAAACTTCGTTCAGCTTGCGAGAGGAATTTTGTCTTAAACCTTGTTCTGAAATCCATCCATGTCTCAACTGGACTCTCGGCGTTAGTGACTTCCCACCAGTAGGAAGCTTCGTCTTTGAGCAGCCATACTGCCAACTGTACCTTCTGCCTATCGTCCACCTCGAAGATAACGAATAGATCCCCAGTTTCTTTGAGCCAATTCCTTGCTTCTACGAATGATTCAGTTCCTTTGAAATCCTTCCCACCCATGGCCATAAAATCTCTACAGATCTTTGAGAAAGCAATTGCACGAGGAGGGGGTGGAGGAAGGGGATCATTTGCTGGACCTGCAGCGGCGGTCCTAGCCTCAAGATATTGACGAAACCAACCGGGTACATGAACACCCTCTGGTATCTCAGATGCTTCAGACATGCTGGAACGAAAAAGGAAAGGTTCAATACAAAAAGGACCGAAAGAAAGATATATGGCTCTTGGGGATCATGTTTTTCAAAATAAGCTTTATTTTTGAAAATACTTCCTTCCAAAACCTTTTTGAAAATAGTTTTCAAAAACTTTACCCAATCTGGTAACCTTCAGCTCTGATACCAAGTGTAACACCCCACCTCCGTTAAGGTCACTCACAAAGGGAATGCCTTAACTTTGGTGGAGCATTTTAGTAAACAGAACAGAAACTTACAAGACAAATAAAACAATACTTGAAATTTTTTAACTTTATTACAGTAGAAACAGAAATCAATATGGTTACATCCTTTCAAATCTCAGGATTCAAGTACAAATATCAGTCTTGTACAAAAGCCTTCAAAATGCATGTTTTAAAATCATAATCCCCATAGAACGGGAGCTATACAGAGCCAAGCCATACTTTAAGCACTTCAAGCAGAGAGAAATCCGGATCAAGCTAAAGTATTCCCTCCTTGGATAACCTGGGGGGAACGGAAGAAAGGAGGCGAAACAACAAGGGTCAGACAAAAAGTCTGGCAAGTCCAGTGACTTTCAGCATATGAACAGATAATAATAATATGACATGAACATAAAACTGGATGAGAGATAACCGTAACAGGTGTAGCAGATATAACGGAAGAACAGAATGACATAGACTATTGCTTTACACTTCTCTGCACTAATACTAGTATAACAGAATTAGGTGTCACCCTAATGTCTAAACTGAAATAGAAACGGGTACAGAATAATTTAACAGAAACAGGATGCTAATAATGGGCCTTTACTACCCGATCAGAAACAGACAGATTCAAAAACAGATTAATCCCTATGGAAACAGAATGTAGAATTAGGTGTACACTAGTAATGGGCCTTTACCACCCGAACAGACGGTACCAACAGAAACAGACAGAACTAAGTGTACCCTAAAACCCTACCCCAAATGATCGGCTCCCTAATACATAAATATCCTGTGTCGGCCCCACAATAGGGTGTATCACTCCCTAAAGTGACAACCAATTGGCACAGACCTATTTACAGATGTCACGGCGTCTTACATCCTCAGAGGCAGACCGGGATCCATGCACGCACATGACCCGGTTGGAACGCACCATCAACACCCCTCGCCATTATCAGAATGAACCGCTTATAATTAGTTCAGTAAGCGTGCCCGGACCCTACTTCCTGTTGGGTCAAAGTTTTGATACCATAAAGGGTTACTGACTAATATGGGTCCCAAACAACAGATGACACAAGTAATTCCCCTCCTAACCTTGTGTCCCCAGACTAACAAATTTCAGTTTAACTTGTCTACAAGTTTCAGACATACAAAATTTAGATTAACTAGTTCACTGATCAGGCAATCAAGTTAGCAGGTTTTCAGACGAACGGATCAGATGTTCGGATTAACAGGCTTACAGATTAACTGGTTCCAGATTATCTAACTTTGTATTGGGCCTATGGATTCACGAAACGGGTTTATCAGATTCATTGGTCCAATTGGTTTAACCTTACCCAACACGTTTTATACATCACAGTTATCTCAGATTTTCATTAATTAAATATTAATGCCCAAACCTCTCACATTAGACTGACAGTTTGCGGCTACTGGTTAGGCCGGTTGGTTCCGGGCAGGTTTCTGTCGCAAACTGAGTCTAACCTCGGGTTTCAAGCACGTTATGACTAACTTCTCACATTAGAACCTATTGTTTGCGACCACTGGAATATGTCGGGCGGTTCCGGGCAGAATTACGTCGCAAACTCATTCTAACCTCGAGTTAGCCATGTTTATCTTTGCGGCCAATTAATTAACGATTTACCATTTATACTCATGCCTAATATACATGTCAATTATTCATAGCTAATGACAACAACAGACTGAATATATCAACTTAACGGATATAGCAGATAACAAGTTTTGCAGATTAGGCGACTTAACGGATTTAGCCGATTAAACAAACTAGCAGATTTTAGCATATAACAGATTAGGCATCTCAACAGACAAATTTAACAGACTAGGCATCTCAATCTAATTAGCAGTTTAGGCAGAATTGGCAGATTAGAACTAGAAAATTAGGCAAATATATTAGATTTAATCATTCCTTAAGGTTTCACAACATATCTTGCCTAAATATCAATCTTGCCTAAGTTCACATGCATAAATAATAGTCATGATTCCCAATATGATCATTTATCCCATGTTTACATTAAATTCACATAGCACAGATTATGGTCATAATTTACCATATATCATATGTTCCCCTTTTTATTAAACTTGCAAAGTACATAAGATCCATATATAGATTATACCAAATATAACCATGGATTACTATGCATGTCATATATCCCAAAGATCCCTTACTTAGGTGTTTATTTACATAATAGATATCCTACTTCCATGTAAATCTTTCTACCTAAGCCATATTCCCTTTTATTTAAAGCCATAGTCCGTTATATAAAATATGCCCAAGGATCTAGATCTAACCTGTATTATATCTTTCTATTCATAATTTTTAACATGCCTTATATTCCAGATTTACAGGTCATATATTATCATATGATAATCCCAAATTGTCATATATGCATAGATCTAGATCTAGTTTACAACCTATGTCCTTCACTCAAATCAGTCACAAATCAGTCCAATTATGCATCATTCATTTTATTGTCCCAAATATTTTAGCGTATGTTAATCTCTTATGAGATTGGCTCAGGCTCGTGGTAGCCTGGCTATAGAACAAAAAGAGGAAAGAGATAAGATAGATCCAAACAGAATAGAAAAGAACAGATATAATCTCATATTCAGATTTACAATTCACGTCACAATCAGAATTAACGTTTATATCGGAAAATAACTGTACTTGCCTTGATTGGATTAAAGAAAGAACTTTAACTTGTTGTAGAATCTTTGCAGAAACTTTAATCTCTAGTTTGAATTGAGTTGCTTAGGCTGATGTTGATTATCTTCTAGTTTTGATTCCAGCAGAGTAGCGATGCCATTATTTTATTTTAGTTAGAATAAAGGCAGAGTATAGGTAGAATGAAGTTGTGTGGAGAGAAAGTGAGGTTTGGGGGTGTTTTTATAGGAGAATAGGGTGATTGAGAGCCTTCGGATCAGTCTAGAAGTCATCAGAATCGTACAGCTCGAATACACATCATCCAGCCACTCAAAAGAAGACACGTCTCCTCAGAACACTCCAGAAATCGGTGCTGGATTTGTATGGGCGCACTTGGCAGGTGCGCAAGTGTATTTTTGTACTGGCGCACTTCACAAGTGCGCCAGTGTATTCTGGCCTATTTCCGGTTTTTCTGCCTAACTTCGTTCGTCCATATCTTCTTCATACGGACTCCGATTTACGCAAATTCGGACTCTATTTCGCGTATTTTTCCAAGACGAACACAATGGCGCAACCCGTTTCCCTTATTTCTTCTCCTAAAAATTAATTATACCTTGATTTTTGACTCTTATGTTTATAGAAAATACGGGGTGTTACAAATAACATCAGAACACACAACATAAGACCTTTATTAACATCATATAAATGTTACATCAGAGTGCAAAATTTCAGAGTACATCGAAAATTATACAGTGGAAGATAAATTTACAATAAATGTAATACAATGCATAGCAGAAGACTATGAATTCTCTGAACACAGTTTTACGCTTCGATTCAGCATCCTGCTCAATGAAATAATCTGTAAAACAAACTACTCGACTGCCCATGTGTATAATATGAGCACTCGTGTTTGCAAGGAAAAACAAACTACGAGTCAGTCATGGGACTGGTATGAGAAACTTTAACGATTATATTTAACTTATATAAAATAAGGCATATCACGGGACCACGCCGCATGACACAGAACGGGTTTTCTCCACTAGATTGCCAGTGTACTTACAACTACCATAAATAATACACTTATAGATCTACAATGCATCAGACAACATGCAATTCCTCAATCTACTCATTTAGGCTTAATCCCCTAATTAAGATTTTTCCAAATACTATTATCTTTACAGAAATTATTCCTTTGGACATTATTCCTGATTTGTTATTTCAAAAAATTTGAAATACATATCTAGCTTTCATAGCAAAGTAGATTTCGCTTAGGGATATCAAATCAAAATCTTTGGAAATATGAATTCCAAAATATCATAATACATACAAACAGTATGAAACCAAACCTCGGGAGGTTTCTCCCATCAAGCAGGCCAAGAGTCGGTTCCTTAGTCACTCGATATATATATATATATATATATATATATATATATATATATATATATATATATATATATATATGCACCTCCCACGCTCTCGGGGAAGGCTTACACTAACGATGCACCTCCCACGCACTCGGGGAAGACTTACACCGCCCATAACCCCCATACTTTTAGTTGTTAGGGTTACCTGAATCTTTAGCCACATACTAAATCACTTTATATCTCGAAGTGGGGAAATCATTTCACAACATAATAATCACAAGTACTTTCAAACTATAGCACTTTACATCAGTAATTCACACATATGATCAGTTACTTTTAATCATATAACCTTTGAGCTCGTACGTTTCAAAGAAGGTTGTAAAGCAAGAGAATAAATTCTCCACCACCAAAAAGATATATCATCAATAGCAACTAATTGGTTATGTGATGAACTACAATGTCAAACACATAATACATCTCTAAATCATTCTAGAAATATCGGGTTTAGCCCTCGAAATCCTTTCTGTTTTATAAAACATTCCCTGTCCAAAATCGGGAATAACATTCCTTTTCACTTAAGAAAATCTCATTTCAAAATCGTTCATTAAATTTGAAATGAACCAAACAATATCGCTAAACACCTCATAGTCATATTAGGAAATAAATCACGAGGTGTTAGCATACAAATATTTCTACCAACCCAATGCTAAATGTAAAAGCATGCTTGCTCATAAGCTGGTCGAGCACAATCCAAACAATCAATCATTCATGATCAATATCAACAACCAAGTATATTTGGTTTATACCACTTTCGAATCATTTATTATGATTTAACATAACTTTTCTCTATTTTTATTAATATAAAAATAATCTATATTAATAATCTTTAATTACAGATAGTTATTGGTTTTGGCTTTGTTTTTATTCAAACTTGAATTTAACATGTCTCAAAATATAACCGTTGGATCTTAACATATTTATTATCGATGGAAAGATCTTTCTGAAACGAATCCAATAATTCTAATTTCTGGAAAATCCAATGGTCCTATCTACCAGTATACTCGTTTAAAATTACAAGTAGAAAATGTGAACTGCCATTACGCGATTCATTTAATTTAATTTATATTTACCGTATATAAATATAATTCATTCAACGCCTTCAATTTTTGGAAAAGATCGCCATAACCTCCTTTGTACAGAGGGCTCCAAAAAAATCAAAAATGGCCTAAACAGGTTCCAATAAATCATAGTATATCCATGCAACATGTGTACATTGAGAGATGTGTAAAAATAAATCATCTCAATGCCCGTGTGGGAATTAAAAAGCATGTGAACAACCATTGTGCCTTACACATCACCTCATGCGGTGTGTAAATTTAATTACCCCAACCCCCGTGTACCGTAACTACGCAAGAGTGACATGTATATTTTTGTCACTTCCTGACCTGTGTAGGGTTTATTATTAAATCTTGTAAATTTATTTATAAGTTCAATTTATTCCAACTCATATCTTCTGCCATATCTGATCAATATGTAGTATACCTGGCCTTCAATCATTGTTCGCGTCGTATAACATTAAATAAATGAATACACAACACGGTTCACATCATATAAGCATCAAGCAGCTACATGCTTATATGGGTATGTCCAGTTATGCTTATGTAGTGCAGTCCAACACCTGCTGTCTATTCTTCGGTGATGTTTAATTAATCCAGAGTCCATCACTCGCATCCAATGCGCATACAAAAATCATAAATAAGTAAGTACTCAACATCCAATGCCATTTAAGGCACCCAAGTGTCCATCCACGTTGCATGCCATGCGAGTGTCACATATCCATACAACGCTTCTAATGCAAATGATTTGTGAATAGTTCGAGTGTTGAACCAACAAGATATATATATATGCATGCATGTATGCAATAATGAACATCAACAAATATGATTAAATATTTTTAATCGCCAACTACTCAATCAAATACATCTACTTGCATAACGATTAAAAATTAATATTTTTACATCGTTCATCGCTCACAAAATGTCTTAATAATTATTTTATCATATTACTCCGTAGTTGATTTTATTTATTCTAGTTATAATCTCATGATTTCAATATAGTTCTATTTACATCTCATGCATGTAAGCTACATCACATACATTTGTTAAAAATCACATTTTTTTAACTAACTAGAATTTATTTCATGTCATACATTGGTTAAAAATCATATTTTTAACTTACTAAAAATAATATAATGTCATTTACTAATTAAAAATAACATTTTTAACTTGCTAAAAATATTCTCATGTCATACATTAGTTAAAATCATATTTTTAACTAACTAAAAATCATATCATACCATACACTAGTTAAAAATCATATTTTTAACTTACTAAAAATAATCTAATGTCATGTACTAGTTAAAAACCACATTTTTAACTTGCTAAAAATACATTAGTTAAAAATCACATTTTTAACTAATTAAAAATCATATCATGTCATACGCTAGTTAAAAATCATATTTTTAACTTACGAAAAATAATATAATGTCATGTACTAGTTAAAAATCACATTTTTAACTTGCTAAAAATAATTTCATGTCATACATTAGTTAAAAATCATAGTTTTAACTAACTAAAAATCATATCTTGTCATACACCAGTTAAGAATCATATTTTTAACTTACTAAAAATTTTCTCAAGACATGCACTAGTTAAAAATCACATTTTTAACTAACAAAAAATCATATCATGTCATGCACTAGTTAAAAGTCATAATTTTAAATAACTAAATATTTTCTCATGACATGTATTAGTTAAAAATCACATTTTTAACTAACTAAACATTATGTAACAGTTATATGGACCTATCTACCTCTTTTTTAAAGTGAGATAAAAAAATTCACCGAGGTTTCCACTCCTACAATTCTTTAAATGCGGAATAATGCGACTATTCCAAGCTCCAACGTGGCTTCACGAAGGTCCGAAGTGCTCATGTTTCGCTCCTATGCTCTCTAACACTCGGTGTAGAGGAAATTAAGCATGAATGAGGTGCTCAAACTTCTAATTCTCCGCTGTTTGGAATTAAATCGGAGAAAGGTGATGGCTTTTGTAACACTCCACCTCCGCTAGGGTCACTCACAAAGGGAATGCACTAGGTTTGGTGAAGTATTATTGAGGTAAACATGCACAGAAATATTACAAGACAGAACATATATAAAACAGCGGAAGTAAAACAAATTTCATTACCTTATAAAATAAGGTTTAAATCCTTTTTCATCAGAATACATCAAAACCTGCCTTGCAATAGTAAAGAAGCATAAAACCTTTTCATAAATTATTCCCCAAAATAAAGCGGTGAAGCAGCCATAGCCAAGAGAAGACCAAGCTATACATGATGACCTTCAAGCATAAGAGATCCGAACTAAACAACAACATTTCCTCCCTGAAAACCTGGGGGGGGGGGAACGGAAAACAAAGAGGCGAAAGAAAACGGGGTCAGTCATAAAGACTGGTAAGTCCTATCTACTTCCAGCATAAAAACAGGTAAAGGTAACATGACATGCATAAACTGAAAGTAAACATAAGGATGATGACAAGATAAATAAGCTAGACCAAGATAACAGGATGAACCACTGTATCAAGATAAACTAAGGTATCACATTGTCAGGTTTCTATCAAGTATAAAATCCCGAGGTATCTATCATGTATATTTGCTCTGCATCTCCCGTACTAGTATCCCAACCCGTGTTATGTGTTAACTATAAAATGTCACTTGCCCAATGTCATGAAATGGTCCATGTCGACCTAATATATCGCATATATAGGTTTTCTCAACTCGTGTGTTTCTTTCAATGTATAAGTTCAGTCCCTTGCCGTACCTCGTGCGGGCTTTCTCACTACTTCAACGTAATACCATTTGATCCTTGAAATCATTTGGACTGTCCTCTTTTATCTAACTATGTTTTCTTATCTATCGCGTGTTCAACTAGGGTTTATGCCACCTAGGACCATTAGGGATTATGCTACCTAATGAACGTTTTCGTAACTCGGTTTGGGTTTAAGCCACCTAGGGCTACTAGGAATTATGCTACTCATCAACCACGCCCTTTTTCCCTACGTATGTATCGTGAATCGTTTTTCCATGACTAGATGCACATGTATCTCAATGTGCCATCCGAGTCATGTGACAGGGCAAACCAAGAAATACAGGACTCGGTCGGGAGCTTTAGGTTATCTGCCGATGCAGATACTAAGGTCTGTTTTTCTACCCGTGGCTATGGTCCCACGTGACCCCTCCCTCAACTAATGAAAGGCAATCCAAGAAAAATCATGTATGAGAACTACACTACGGCCATCGATGCCCCACTCCCAAATGGCCTACCTCACCCATAACTAGATAGCAAGTATGGTCTGTTGGGTGTTCTCTGGCTTTCCGTACGTACACGATTGACTAACGATGGTAGGTGGCCGACGATGTGTTATCTAGGGCTACCGTAAAAATATCGCCGACCCTACGCTAATCCACCCCAGTTTTTAGGTTGCTCGCACAGCAACCAAGGCATACCCTTGGTTCTTCTACCGCAGACCTTAACCTCTGTGAGCCCAGGTTTCATGGACCATCCGCAACCTCACAGAGGGATACCAAGAGTACCCTTACGTCCCCCGAAGCTACTGCTTCGTCACCCAGTTCGTTGGAGCCTTTATCTAAGTCAGATAATTTGCTCCTCCTCGTGTGTTTAAGCGATGACCTACCGTATCGGGTTACTCATCTATCTATGAACTGGTCCAAATCCCTTGACTAAGAATTATTACTTAGTTATCCTAAACTAAGGTTTATCACTTAGTTCCCTTTCCTGTTATCCTTGTTAACTACGATTTTCCACCTAGTTCCCTGAACTAGGGTTTTGTCTAATGGGTTAAGTGTTGTCATTCCAGTTCATGACTTAACCCGCCTACGAATCATGTCAAGATTGGCTAAGTATTTAAGCTCACGACTTAGCCCTACAAGTTGGTTATTTATACCAAGAAGCTCATGACTTAACCCTATTCAATTATCAAGTCAGATTGGTTAAGTATTAGTTTGTCTTGACCCTATCAGATTATCATGTTAGATTGGTTAAGCATAGATTATCTTAACCCCATCAGATTATCGAGTCGGATTGGTTAAGTATGGGTTAGCTTAACCCCATCCACTAATTGTATTACAATGGTTAAGAATATTTAAACGGTCTTATGACTTAACCCTATCAAGTTCTCATATTAGATTGGTTAAGTATAGGTTACTTAACCTCATCAAATCATCATGTATAATTGGTTAAGTATAAGTTACTTAACCTCAATAAATTATCATGTTAAATTGGTTAAGTATTGGTTACTTAACCTCATTGAATTATCATGTTTAGATTGTTTAAGTGTTTAACTTAACCCCATCGAATTACCGTGTTTAGATTAGTTAAGTCTAGGTTAACTTAACTCCATCTAATTACCGTGTTTAGATTAGTTAAGTGTAGGTTACTTAACTCCATCTAATTACCGTGTTTAGATTAGTTAAGTCTAGGTTAACTTAACTCCATCTAATTACCGTGTTTAGATTAGTTAAGCGTAGGTTACTTAACTCCATCTAATTACCGTGTCGGATTAGTTAAGTATGGATTAGCTTAACCCCATCCCCTAACTGTATTTTACGGTTAAGTGTCATTAAGAAATCAAGTCTGGTTTCACTTAACCTACCCATTCATGTCATATCGGTTAAGTGTCATTAGTCAGATTTACTTAACCTTATCATGTGGCATTAATTGAATTAATGCACTCTCAACCTCTCACATTAGACGTTGTGGTTACTGGTTACGCCGGGCGGGTCCGGGCAGATTTACACCACAACCTAGTCTAACCTCGGGTTTCAAGCGCGATATGACCAACTACCCACATTGGGTCATATTGTTTGTAGCCACTGGATTTGCCGGGCGGGTCCGGGCAGATTTATGCTACAAACTCAACCCAACCTCGAGTTGGCCACTTCCATGTTTTTCTACGTGTCATGTTCATGTCAAGTTTAGACCCGTTTTTAAGTCTATGTTTTCATGTAACCCCATGTCAAGTTTTCGTGTCCTATTCACGTTTATTATCATTACATGTTCCATGTAATTCCATGTCAAGTTCATAGCCCATTTTCAAGTTTGCCTAAACTACCCAAAACGTGTCCCCAACGCACATGAAAGCGAATCAACATATTTGGAATAATATGACAAAGATGGGTACAAGATGGCAAAGATGAATCACAAGTTAAACATGGTGAAAATTGAGGCAAAGGTGTTCACATAACTAGCATATCGCATATTGGCCTCAAAAAATGCACGATGTCATGAAGGGATTGGCCACAAACATGCACGGTATCATAAGGGCTTTGGCCTCAAACATGCATAATATCATAAGGGGTTTGGCCTCACATAAACATGAAATCATAAGGGGTTTTGGGTTCCTTTTACATGCATAAGCCCCAAGTCAAATTCATGCACATATTTCACAAGTCAAAATGGTTCTAAGTGTTTATGCCAACATCCCACAAATAAAGGTTCAATCTTGCATGGCAAACTAAGTCCAATGCAACATGAGTAACTTGATTTAGTCACTAAACATAGCCTAAAGTTATAGGTTCAAGCAAAAGAGGCATGACAAGTTTCATATAGGCTAGCATACTTATGTTCATCGCATTTTATTCCATGTCACATTAGAACTATCGTTTAGATCTACAAGTAGCTAGAACTTACATAGCGTGGCTAAGGGATTATGAGAATGAATCATCTTGTCGTAGAATCGTCATGAAATTCGCATAGCAACGTTGATCCACTCCCTTGATTTGATGTAGCAAGCTAGCACCTTTGATTCAGATCCGATTTGAATGCATAAGCTCTTGGAGTTGGAGATGGAGGCCATGATCAAGAGGGATTTGGGCAGCACTTCGTTGTTAGATTGATTTTGAGTGATTTAGGTTAGGTCCTAGGGTGTTTTTATAGAGATTAGGAGTAGTTTAGGCCATAGGATAAACCCTAGGATAGATCTGAGCCCTCAAAATCCGTCACAGGCCCATAAAACCGAGCCAAGATAGCAGCAGGTGCACCCAGGCCCAAGTGGTTGGACCACCCAGGTCGACACCCGTGTCGACTGGGCAGTCGACCTGTCCCCTGGGCGTGTCGACTCCCCAGTCGACACCCCAGTCGACCTGGGGCTTGGGCGGGAATTTTCCCGCCCAGTCCGTTTGGCTCCAGATTTGAATTTCGAACTGTTTTTGAATTTGGAATTTTTTGAAAACTTCGACGGGCCATAACTTGGTCATACGGACTCCGATTCTCGAAAACTCAGACTCTATTTCGCGTATTTTTCCAAGACGAACGCAATGGCGCAACACGTTTCCCCTGATTCAGATTTTATGATTTAATTCTGCCTTGATTCTTGTCTTAACACGTTATTAAAATTCGGGTTGTTACATTCTCCCCTCCTTTAACGATTTCGTCCCCGAAATCTCCAAGTTAGGAAGAACGTATCCTACCATCCATCATCCATCTACTCAAAACATCATCCACAGGCAACCATGGTCCTTAAAAGACTCCTAATGCTTTATGAACACATGTAGAAAGTGCGTGTATATGTTCCTTAGCTAATGCTAATGATCAGGCCAGAATGATCTTTCTAATGCAAAATATGTTTAGTGCCATGAGTCCAACATGTATGCAAATAGTCCTAGTCGTATAAACACTATATGTGTGCACAACCATTCATCCACATGCAACATCCACATGATAACTATTCAATTTCGTCCATAAACAAGTATAAATACTCGTGCATATGCAACATGAAATGTGAATGAGTCGATCTAGTATCTAGTGTGTATTCGCGCATCCACGAGCAACCACTTGCAACCATTTGCAACCATATCAATCATAACATGTTTCAAATACATGTTTACATCCATAGGGTTCTACCTAAGGTTCCCAAGATAGGATCGAGGAGGTAAACAAGATAAAATCCTTACGGGGTTTGCAACGGAAATAGGATCGAGAGGATATCCACCAAGCGATAGCATGCAAGCAAGCTCTACAGGAGAACCAGGGATCAACGATATACTCTTAAAAAGAGATATGATGCGCGCATTTAAGCCGCATTTCCTTGAGCTTAATTCCAGTGTGCCTTGACCACCTTTGACGTCATGATTTTCGTAGCTCCTTGATTCCTATTTCCAAGGTATGAGTTGGAACTCATTTCACTGTCGCCTCTCGTTTCACTTTCACTTATTCTTTCCCTAGTATGCTCAGCTCAAACATATCTGCGTACTCATGCAAGCTCTCCAAAATTCACTAGTGAATTCTGGATCTCGTTTACCGATGCCAATCCATGTTACCACATGCACTTACTAGGGTGATTCCTATAACCCATGCTTAAGCGGAATGAACCATCCGCCTTATTGGCGAACGTTACTCGATCGGATCAGAGATTTCCGATAAATGCATCAAGAGATTCTTGGTAACTAACCATGACTAAACCCAAAAGGTTATACGAGACTTCGAGGGTATTACCAAGGCAAGTTAAGAGTTTAACTACCCTCCTTTCAAAACCGAGAATGGCATCCTTTACTGGATAACCACTTCATCCCTAGAATCCATCCATAGCCCAACAATAGAAGCATTGCTTCTAATCTCAACACTTGGCATTTACAGTCTCAATTCCAAACAAGTCATGAATAAATGGACCGATCCTCCAACAGGCTTTGAGACAAAAATGGGATCCTCTACCACGCTAGTACTAAGGTGCAGAGACTCAACTATCGAAGTAGACTTAAATGATGCGATGATCAAGACAAAGTCTAGACGGGATGATAGAAAAGAAAGGCTAAATCTTCAACAGAAACGGTACCATCCCTCTTAGGTATGCTAGAAATGAGAGCATACAATTTCCCTCTCGATGATCTTGTCCTCGTCCCATAACTCTTAACTATGTGTCCCGTTTTATCGTGCCAGAGATACTCTCTCGTCATGGGTTTTATTGTTCATCTTTTTCCCTCCTTTGTGGATTAAGCCATATCAACAAGTTGCTTATCTTTAAGCTCGTGTCCTCTATCCTTGCTCTTATTATCCTTCCTTATAGCACGGCAACAGATCTCTCGAGGACTCCCTCCATCGTACGGAAAACTCTTACTTAGCTAGACAAGGATTAGTCAGAGTTAAAACTACTGTGACTACGGATGGAGGAAGGAAAGGAAGAGAGATTCGATCAAGGAAACAAAGGATAGTGCTAATGGCTTTTGGGGAATAGCCTTTAAAAACTTTTCTTGAAAAATGCTTCTTTATAAACGGTTTCTCAAATAGTTTCAGAAGGTTTTAAAAACTTTTGCCCAGTCTGGTAACCTTCTGCTCTGATACCAAATGTAACACCCCACCTCCGCTAGGGTCACTAACAAAGGGAATGCACTAGGTTTGGTGAAGTATTATTGAGGTAAACATGCATAGAAATATTACAAGCTAGAACTTATATAAAACAACGGAAGTAAAACAAATTTCATTACCTTATAAAATAAGGTTTAAAGCCTTTTTCATCAGAATACATCAAAACCTGCCTTGCAATAGTAAAGAAGCATAAAACCTTTTCATAAATTATTCCCCAAAATAAAGCGGTGAAGCAACCATAGCCAAGAGAAGACCAAGCTATACATGATGACCTTCAAGCATAAGAGATCCGAACTAAACAACAGCATTTCCTCCCTGAAAACCTGGGGGGGGGGGGGGGGGAACGGAAGACAAAGAGGCAAAAGAAAACGGGGTCAATCATAAAGACTGGTAAGTCCTATCTACTTCCAGCATAAAAACAGGTAAAGGAAACATGACATGCATAAACTGAAAGTAAACTGAAAGTAAACATAAGGATGATGACAAGATAAACTGAAAGTAACCCAAATGCTAACTCCAAAAATTATGGACTTTTGTATTTAACCATTATTTGATGATACGAATCCAAAAAAAAAGGAATCGAATTCTGAGATCATCTCAATAATGTTCCATTATAACTGAACGTTGTCTGCCCGCACGGCCATATCCTAACTCCGTTTGATGCGCATTTTGGAACTTAACAATGATTTGTCATTCTGAATCCAAAAAAAAAACATCTCGTTGAATTTTGAGCTTCCTATCAAAATTTCACTTTTTAAGGTCTATGCGATGACTTAAAAAACAAAATTTTAAATTTTGATGCATTTTTCCTTAAAATTATATTAAAAATAATTTTAAATTTGTTCCAAAATCTCAAGGATGTTACTCAACACAGATACAAAGCCGACCCCCAAGAGACCAAGGTCAACCTGCACTTGAAGGCATAACTTCTGTTTTAGGAATTTCTGTATACGCCTTGTTCAATTCTGGAGCGATCCATTCTTTTATCGCTAAGAGGCTAGTTAATATGTTGAACCATCCCTTATTTGTCTCTAGTAATCTGATAGAGGTGGCCAACCCTATCGGAGGAGCGTATCTTGAGTTGTTTTGCAAAGACCTTGTGTTGGAGATCGAGGATGTCGAATTCATTTGCGAAGCGTATGCATTGGATTTTATGGGGTATGACCTTATCCTAGGTATGGATTGGCTATCATTTTATGGGGATGTCCAAGATTGCGACAAGAGAATTGTTCATCTAAGGAGCCGAGGAGGATGTAGTTTGAGTATTCCTTGTAACGTTAGGAACAAGAATAAAGTCTTATTATATTCTTATCCCCTAGTTTAGAAGGACCATCTTCGGTCCCTATAGTTTGTGAGTTCTTGAATGTCTATGAGGAAGTCACATAACTTTTAACCTATAGAGAAATCTCTTTTCGTATTGACTTAGAGAAGGACGCTAGACCAGTAGCTTTACCCTCGAGGCATATGGTGCCTAAAGAAAGAAGGGAATTGGATAAGTAGAATTAAGAGTTACTACAAAAAGACTTCATTCGAAAAAGTACCTCTGAATGAGGTGCACCTGTTGTGTTTGCCACCAAAGCAAACAGATCTCTAAGACTATGTGTAGATTATAGGGAGCTTAATAAGTCGACCAAGAAGAATAGGTGCCCCTTACCTAGAATTGATGGTCTTTTTGACCACTTGGGAGAATCCCAAGTATTTTCCCAATTAGACCTTGCCACTGGATTTACCAGTTCATAATTGCGGAGGACATTAAGAATAAAACCGCATTTACGACGCCGGATGGATTGTTCCAATGTGAAGTTATACCCTTCAGACCGATGAATGCACCCGCCTTCTTTGTTAAACTCGTGAGTAGAGTGTTTAGGGGCATTCTAAATAAAGTTGTGGTAGTCTTCGTAGATGATATCCTTATATTTTCAAAGGACCATAAAGAACATGAAAGACACTTAAGACAAATTCTAGGGATATTAAAGAAGAAACGATTGAAAGAAAATTCTCAACGTGCCATTTCAGGAGGGAAGAAATTAGATTTTTGGGACATGTTGTGTCAAGAAAAGGTTTGGCAGTAGACCCTGTGAAGATCGAGGCAATTAAGGAATAGCGGATACCTCAAAATGCTATGGAAGTGAGGAGCTTCCTTGGATTGGCCGGGTATTATCGGAAATTCGTCAAAGACTTCGCAAAGATTGCTACTCCTTTTACTCAACTAACAAAGAAGAATTTGGTATTTTCTTGGAGTAATAAATGTGACGTGGCCTTCAAGGAATTAAAGG